>VUQH01090058.1:17770-45799 GCA_015106775.1 Etroplus canarensis | reverse complement strand
AAAGTGGTGGTGGAGAAGAAATGCCCAGCACATCATAAGAAGCCCCCCAGCAGTCTAAACCTTTTGCAGCATAACTAAGCGCTAACTATAAGCTTTATCAAAAAGGAAAGTTGGAAGCCTGATCTTAAAAGTAGAGAGGGTGTCTGTCTCCTACAAACTGGGAGCTGGTTCCACAGGAGAGGGGCCTGATAGCTGAAGGCTCGGCCTCCCATTCTACTTTTAAAAACTTTAGGAACCACAAGTAGGTCTGCACTGCAAATCAAGGGGTGTCAAACATACAGCCTGGGGGCCAGAACCGGCCCACCAAAAGGTCTAATGTAGCCCACTGGATGGCTTTATAAAATGTTAAAATAGCAAAGGAAATGGCAAAAATGTGGCACTTTGAACTGTATTGTGCAGACACTCCTAGTATTTTTTGTCAGTGCTACATTAAATGGGTTTCTTTAATTTACATCTGTGCCAAATATAGATTAGAAGTCCCCAAGCAACAATGAGGGACACCTCTAAAGGTGGTTGAGAACAACAGGGCTAAGGTCATGCGAGACTTCCAAGTTCCAGACAGGCAAGCAACTGCTGGCTAACCAACCAGCTATGGTAGTGGTTGACAAGGAGGAAAAGGTTGTGATAGATTTGGCAATCCCAGACGACAGCAACATCAGAAGGGAACATGAAAAAAATGAGAAGTACCTGGAGCTGAAGGAACAACTGGACCAGATGTGGAAGGATAAGACTCAAGTGGTTCCACTGGTCATTGGAGCATTAGGAGCTGTAACCCCCAAAGTGAAAGAGTGACTAGCAAATTCTAGAAACAGCAGCGTGCAGTCTTAGCAACAGCTAAGATACTGTGCAGAACCCCCAAACTCCCAGGCCTCTGGTATAGGATCTGAGCTTGAGGAGCACATATTTACCACTCCTCCTAAAGGGGGGTGAGAGGGAGATTGGTTATTATTATAGGTCATTATACAATTTTGCTGGTCCAGCTCACTTGAGATCAAAATTGATTTGTAGGTGGCCCACTGCAAAATGACACCCCCAAATTAAATCATTTAAATTCTGTGCCATCCCAGAACACCATGGCTCCATCTGCGGCCCAAGGCCTTCACGGCAAGAGGAAGAGGGAGCAAACTACAGAAAAAGATGACAATAAGGGCACCAAGAGAAGAGAAGATGAAGAGAACATGTGTCCAAATGCTACTACAGAGAAGTCAACGCCAGTGCGAAAGGTTAGAGGTCAAACCAGAGGTGGCCAGAAGCTGTTTGCTAACGGAGCAGGTGAGGGAGGAATGTCCGTAGTCTGTTGTGGAGGTGTAAAGCATTTGTCCGGGTGCTGTTTCTTCTATCAAATCTCCTTTCTCCCTTTCCTCTCTACAGCTAATGAAGCAGTGGAGACACAGGGGATTGTGGGAAGAACGCCTCCTCAGAGCGCAGCCAAGACGAAGAGCAGGCCGGCCAAGGCTCCCACACAGACCGGTGCTGTTTCTTTCTCATTTCTACATTTTTCTGTCATATTTATTCGCTCGTCAGTCCCACAGCTGACACCGCCCACCTGAGTTCAAACAGCAATGTTTTCTGTTTAGCGTTCACTGCAGGAAGGTAACTTAAACCTGGATGCGTGACTCATCCAGGGCTTGGCCCATCCAGGTATTTGTAGGTTCTGAGGCACATGGGGAGCGCTGTTGGTGTTCTTCCTTTCTCTTGTATCAGTATTTCTGTAGCTGAAAATATAATTCATACGCGTTCTTTCTGGAGCATATCCAACTTTTCTCACCAGCTACTTTATTAGTTACACCAGATGACATGTTAAAGGAATATTATATCAAATCAGCTAATTGTGGGACAGAAGCTAAAAGCAATTCAGTACTTTAAAGTGGTTGTCATACCGATGAATCAACCCAGGGTTTGAGGCTGCGTTCACACATGGGCAGGTCTACTGACAGCGTAACACATACCTTCCAGAGAGCAAAATATAATATAAGAAAAATCCAAAGAAGGTAAATGCATAATACAGACTCAAAACAACACAGCTCTGGCAACCAAAGCAGCTTGGTGTGTGTATGCCTCACATAAGGTCAATAATTACAAGCAAGGAGGGTTTAGGATTATGTAACCATATGTCTAAAGAATCATGAAATTGCTTGAAGATGCCTTGCAGCCGGCAGACAAATGAAGAAATACAGCTCCATTCACTAAGAATTTGTATCTCTCAATGAAAGTCACAGGGTTTGGACCACAGATATCAAAAGTGCAGTCTGGGGGGCCACAGTGGCCCGTTTGAGGGTCCACTTCAGCCCGCTGGATGGCTCTGAACGGTTTAAAAATTACAGTGAAGTCATTTGCTATAATTTTATCTATACAAACCTCATTGCCAGAATAGTTGGGATATTTTCCAAAATACCATAAAAGCAAAAATCTGTGATATGTTAATTCATGTGAACCTTTTATTTCACTGAAAAAGTACAAAGAAAAACATTCAATCGTTTTACTGACCACCTTAATCATATTTTGTTAATATACACAGATTTAGAATTTGACGGCTGCAACACACTCAACAGAAGTTGGGACAGAGGGACTTTTATCATTGCATTATATCAGCTTTCCTTTTAATATCACTTTTTAATGTCTCTGAAACTAAGGATACTTGTTAAAGTTTTGCAATGGGAAATTTAAATTTCATCTGTTCTTGCTGGATATAAACTCTGCAGCTGCTCAGCAGTCTGTGGTTCATTGTCTGATTCTTCTCTTCATGATGTGCCATGCACTTTCAGTGGAAGATGGATCTGGACCGGCAGCAGGCCAGTCAAGCACACACATTCTGTTGCAGCCCATGTAGAATGTGGTCTGGAATTATCCTGCTGAAGAGACATCACCTTGATGGCAGCATGTCTCTAAAATCTTAGCATAAACCGCAGAGTCAGCGGTACCGCCGCATACAGTGCCTATTGAAAAGTAAACATTCATATGGGGTTGATGTATGAGCTGAATATTCTGCTTACTTTTTAGTGTTATTTGAACTTTGTCACAACTTTTGTTTAGTGTGTAGCAGCCATCAGATTCTAATTCTTGTGCATATTCACAAAATACAATTAAGTTTGTCCAAGAGTATTTTTTGACTTTTGTTAAATAAAGGTTAATGTGAATTAACTCATCACACATTTTGGTTTTATTTTTGTTTTTGAGAAATATCCCAGCATTAGTAGCATTACTTTATGGGAGTTAATATAATGTATGGAAAGCTTAACGGAAAATTGCTTAGTAGCTAGAAAAGTAGTTTGATTCTGTTGTTCAGTGACAAAAACTAAAGGTTTGTGCCTTTCCTCTGAAGACGATACTGAAACTTAAATTTTTCTAAAGCTAGCTCAGGCTCTTCATCTGTTTGGAACATCTTTGGAATACTTCTATACACTCAAAAAAGGAGGGGGACATTTGGACTGGTTTCCTTCTTAATCTTACCCCCCCACTTGAACTAAAATTGGGCAGTATGTGGCCCAAGAACTAATGAGTTTGACACCCCTTTAGCTGCTTTGTTTAACTTTCAACCCTCATAGCGCCTGCTCATCAAGCTCTGAGGGATCTTCTTGTAACGATGCCATTATTTTTTCAGTGGTTCTGTTTGTGTCCATTTCTGCTCCGAAGCAGGTTATTTCTACATGACAGGTCACCACATAGATGTAACCTGGTAACATAACACTGAAGTTACCTCACTTAGCCCCAAATCCTGCTTTGGAGTACACAGGCCTCAGATCATGTACAAACCCAGTGTCAGAATGAAAGAGGTTGAATTAATATTGACATGGTTGCTGGAGCCAGACTGGTTGCTGTGAGTATTTCAGAAACACAGCCTTAGTGATGATCACATCTGTCCCTTTTTGACCACAGTGTACCTATCTCCTAATGGCTGCTTTCAGCAGGATGGCACATCATGTCATATCATCTCAGACCATATTTAACATGGCAATGAGCTCACTGTACTCAATTGGCTTCCACAGTCATCAGATCTCAGCCCATTAGAGGACCTTTGGGATGTTTTGTATAAAAGATTCTCAAGTCTGTGCCATCTGTGTGCTGTTATCATGTCAATACGGACCAAAATGTCTGAGGGATGTTTCCAGCACCTTTTAAAGAATGTAGAAGAATTGAGGCAGTTCTGTTGACAAAATTTGGTCCAACTCAGCACAAACAAGCTGAACCTGTGAACTAAGGTATATCTTGGATGTGGGTGAGACATTTAAAAATTTGTTTTCCTGCAGACCACCTGATCAGCCCCTCAGGTCGCTGGGGTCAGACATTATGTCCCATCGATTCTCAAACAGCGATTCTGATTGGAGGGCAGGGAGCCAGGATGCAGTTCTGCAAAGACCCCATGTGGAAGCTCTGCACAGGTCAGTCAGCCATAAATCACATTTTAGAATCTTGTTGATGGCAAGGCTCGGGTAAAAGCTGTGTTTAAGGGGGTGTTCTGTGTTCAACAGAGGACATGTCCTGGGTGGCTGCGGAGACTCTGGCAGAGGGTCCAACCCCTGAGGCCAGGATCGGCCACACGGCCATCTACGACCCCGACTCAAGACGCATCTTTGTGTTCGGAGGCTCTAAGAACAAGAAGTGGTTCAATGACGTTCACATCCTGGACACAAAGAGCTGGAAGTGGACTATGGTGGAGGTGTGTGTTGATCTTTTCTGGGTCCACGCCCTGTGATGTTTCTATTCTCTTTTTCAATGACCTCCTCCCCCTCTTCTTCTACAGGCTCAGGGCAAGGTTCCTCCCCTCGCCTACCACAGCTGCAGTATGTTTCAGGGTGAACTGTTCGTGCTGGGAGGAGTGTTTCCTCGGCCAAACCCGGAGCCTGACGGCTGTAGTGACTCTCTGTATATCTTCGATCCTCGCCTCTCCATCTGGTACCAGCCCATTGTCACAGGAGAGGCACCCTCTCCCCGCTCAGGGTAACATGACTCGATCCAAAGCGTTCCTAAGCACACACGTGTCTGCCTGTTGTTTTGTCTGGCTCTTTAACTTCCTCTCTTTTTTCTTCCAGTCACTCTGCATGTGTGATGCAGGAGAGGAAGATCTACGTGTTTGGTGGGTGGGATACTCCTGTATGCTACAATGACATGTACATGTTGGACCTTGGTAAGTGCCACACACTCGTATATCTGACTGTAAACAGACAAAAATGAACCAAGTCTGGAGGGAAGTGTAAATACACATCAGTGCTTGTTTAGTTGAAATGTGTGTTTATGTTTCTTAGGTCTGATGGAATTTTCTGCTGTCAAAACCACCGGGAAAGCCCCCTCTCCTCGAAGGTAAACAAATAATCACACATAAAATACTTTTATTTGGGCACAATTGCATAATTGTAACAGTGGAGGGGGGGAAATTTGATTCAGTATCATATCACGATATTTTGTGTGATAATATTGCATCAATACAGACATACCAAATATTGATATCCGGTTATAAAAATGCAAACATGAATTGAACATTTTAACACTAAAATAATAAAAGAAATTGTTTTTTCAGTCCACCTACGTAATCTACATATATTTTCAAATTCTTCAGTTGCTGAAGAGGCTGCATAACTTTTTTGTGCAAGCTGCACTGTTCAAAATACATGTAGTGGTGCAGTGTACCACACACTTGCATTCAAATAAGTTGGATGAGACTGTAATACATTGTTTTTGTCATTTATGGCAGGTTTTTATTACAATGTCAGTCAGTCTGTCTGTCCTCTTGACAACCTCATTTTACAGCAATAAAAATGACTGAGGTTAAGGGAACAGACTGTGAATTTTATCTTATTAAATAAGACAAATATTGACAAAGTATACCTTTGGGGACCTAGTTTGCAGTTGGAAAAAAGGTGGTAAATCGCAGTATATTTTCATGCAATATTCAGCATAACGCACATTGTTTAAAATGGCAATAATATTATATCGTGGTTTAAGTAATGCAATAATATTGTATTGTGGGGTTTCTGGTGATTCCCACCTCTAATAAACAGCAAGAGCAGTAAGATTTACCTAAGGTAATTTTATGAAATGAAAAATGGAGGCTTTTGGGCTTAAAATTGAGGTATAGATGAGTTTGGAGCTCGTTATGGTGTCACATCTGCAGTAATTTTAAGAGCAATTCAAATTTATTTATGATCAGTCTGTTCGTTTGTGTTACAGCTGGCATGGCAGTGCTGTGCTCTCAGACACCAAGTTTCTGATCCATGGTGGTTACAACGGAAACAACGCCCTCAGTGATGCCTTCATCTTTGATATAGGTAAGAGGAAATGGTTCTTCTATTGGTTAACAGCAGAGTTTTACGAATACTGGATTTGGGAGCAAAGATGCAATTCTTTTAGCTTTCAGGTAATCTAATTCACAAACTACTTAGATGACACTGCTTCACTCACAGAGTGACACACAGTCTGTACTAGATGTTTGATTTCTTCTATATATGTACCAAAAAGTGGCTACTTCGTGTCCTTACCTTTTACAATAAAAGCCTTAGACATATACATAATAAAATAGCTTATAGAAATATGTCAAAGCTATTTTAAGCATTTTCTAAAATGTAAAGTCTTATCTTTGTTTTAACAATTATCAAAAAGAGTTTTTTTTTTCTTATTAAATAAATATGCATATCCTTGTTTTGGTAATGTTTGCATTACTTACATTAAATTACATTTTTGGATTAAAAAACATACACAATAAGAGGCAGAACGAGTACTACAATTAAAGAAACTGACTTTAACAGTAGGATGGAATTTGTAGAAATGAGCAAAAATAAATGCATTTCTACATAAAATACAGGTGAGCATAACGTGCAAGGATTTCTTTTATATGGTGGTGTTGTGCTCAGCTGCAGTGCTGAGGACTGTAAACAATAGAGCTGACACCATTCTGCTGGACAGAATATGTGGGGGACACCATTTCTAAATTACACTAAGCTCCCTAACGGTTATGTTTTGGAAAAAGTTTACATGTCAGTGTACATCAGACAATCAATGTCTTCCTTACATTGGCCAAGAATATCAGTCAGGCTGTGGCAGACATATACATCAATATATGCATAAGTTGTCTCTTTAATTGAGTGAAGAGAGTACTGAATGTCTGATTGAAACAATTTCTTGGTTAGGAATTGTGTTTTTGGCTATAGTTTCTCTAAAAAAACTAAAGAATATTGTTTTTACAAGAATGCTACTAACTGTTTATTATTTCAGCTGATTATATGCTTGTTCTTTTTGTCTGAAATGTTTGAGAATGGTGAAAACTGTCCATCATAACATCCTACAATCTAAAACTGGTTCACACAGTGAACCATGTCAAGCTTAAAGTCAGAGTTATGAAGGTGGCTCTTTTTACCTCAAAAGATCACCACTATGGTGAGCTTATGGTGAATACATAACTTGGCCCAGAGCAGGTTATTTTCAGCGTGTTTTCACTGATTCACCGTTTGTTTGAAATAAACATCAGCAGTGAGCATGCACTGAGCGAGAAAATAAATATTAACTCAAATAAGAATACATTTGTATAAGAAATTTTTTGATTATAAGTGCAAATTAATGTATTGAAAAATCCATTTTTTGCTCACCTTTAGCTTGTATTATGGTATTGGGTTTTAACCATTAGTTGGCCTCCATGTAGAGCAAACATGATTACTTAGACAGCTTTTTAGTCCACACTTTGCCAATAACAATTCGTGTGTGTGGGCTTACCAGTATGCTTGATCTGCACCGAAAGGCTGCATTTAGGCTATGCACGTATGTGTAAGCTGTAAACAGTTTTCATTATGCTTGTATTATGATTTTATAAATGTAACGAAAATGTTATTGTGATTAAAAATGCAAAGTTAAAGTACCAAATGGTCGTAGCCGCTGCAGAGTCATCACTCATTTTTTTCTCTCATTGATCTGCAAAGGAAACCCTTCCTCATGCATTGTCTGAGCTTGAGACTAGAACTAAGAGTACATTGGCTTGTGGCATAAACCAAAGTGTAAAAACAACACTTTGACATTTTGTGGGGTTTTAATGTGCTGAAGAATTTCTCATCCATTTAGGGCAAAACATTTATTTAAAAAAAATACACAGAGTTAATACATATCAATATTATGGCTTCACACTGAGAAGGGGGGACCTCAAGTGAAGCAGCTCTAAGTCTTTGTTTTATTGTTTCAGATACCAACAGCTGGACGGAGGTGACTGTCCCTCAGCTGTCTGTGCCCAGGGCAGGGCACTCTATCATCACCATGGAGACAGTTGGTCACCACCATTTCTCAGAAGGGGATGAAGATGTGGATATGAACGGCTTCTCCAGCGACAGAACTCTGCTGGTGTTCGGAGGCGGAGACAACGAGGGCAACTTCTACTCCGACCTGACGACTGTCCCTGTGGAGGAGCTGCTCACCGCTATTTAAAGAGAGCGAGTCGGAGGTGAATCCTCGCTCCCTGACTGGATGTGAAGCTATTTTAACGCCTCCACACCTGCCTTTGTTGTTTATATTCCTATAGTTTCGTTTTTCTGTCTGTTGAATGTGACCTTTTCTTCTTTCAGTTGTTTTAAAATGTTTTTCCAGCTGTATTTGAAAAATCTGGGCACATGAATAGAGATCTCAAAAGCCCAATATGTGATGAAAATTGGAATAAGGAGACTGCGTTCTACAGTGGACTTAAAAGACAGAGATTTCTCTCATTATGGAGCTCCAGGTTATAAAAATATTTGCTTTAACGTCTAGGGAAGGCTACATTATGTATATATTTTCAAAAATTATGTTTTTGCTCAGGTTTCAAATTTTGATTTATATGTTTGTCTGTGTTTCTTTAGTTTAAACTGAGAGTTTGAATCACTCCACTGATTCAGAATGTTTCCTGCAGGGTGCTGTAAGTGAAGAATAGTTCTTTAGTGTGTTCGTTCGTCCTTTTGTTTGTCGTATTCTCCAAACTGCCAGTGGGGGTAAAAAAAAAAAAAATCTCACTTCATGACTATGCTGTTGCATTTTGCACTTGGTTTCTGCTTTTACTTAAATACACATTAAAAGGATAATTATGCTGCATCTTATTTTCTTTCAGTTGCTTGAATCACCTTTCTTCTTCCCCTTTCTAACTCTCAGTTTGAACTTCAGCAGGTCATCTTGACCATATTTAAATGCCTTAACGCACTGAGTTGCTACAGTGTGATGGCCTGCTTACATATCTGCCTCAACAAGCAGTTGAACATGTGTACCTAATTAAGTGGTCATGAGTGCAGAATGCTCATGTTGAAAATGGACAAAGTTTTTAAAAAATTAAGTCACTGCTGTCACAAGTAATCCCTGTGAGCCTAAAACTCAGACTTCAGACACACACTGAACACTTAGTTTCACACACTTTTTTTGGAGATAATTTATCTGATTTTTTTCCAGAGCGAGACCACTCCCCAAGCACTCCACGTCTGGCAGTATGTCTGTAAAAGCCTGCCTGCCCTACATACCTGCTTATTCTCACTTCAGTGCCCCACCATCCCTCCACTTTTCTCTCCATTTTCCAACTTCTCTCAAAGGTATCAGTTGATCCTCAGTGAGGCCTTCCCCAAACTGTAGCCTCTGGCCTAGCTCATTGCATCATTGTTAGTAAAGGCGCCATTCACGTGGGGGTGGGGTCCTTTCTCCTGAATTACCTCTTATCTCTTTATGATGTCAGAGAGAGCAGCTATCCCTAATATGGTCATTCTGTGAGCGTGGAAGCCCCACCCAACTGCTGTTCATATTTTCTGCAGCCAACCAGAAGAAAGCAGGCTTAAAAGGATGTATAATGAATTGAGTTTACATTATCACCTGAAGAGCTGCACAAATGCCCAGTATAAGATAAATAAGATTATCTGAACTGTGAATCATGCAAAGCTACTATGTTAGTGTCTAAGAATAAAAATGGGCTGCAAATGAGCATAACAGGTCCCCTTAAAGTGTAATCTTTGACATTATCTTTCTGATCTACATAGAGAAAGTAAACCTACTTGCGTTATATTTTCCATCTGCAGAGTAATAAACCCCTCTATTCAGTCTGATTTTGAACTGTGTGATATACGTTATACCAAATCACGCCAAAGTGACATCATTTAAATGAGGTATGACACTTTAAGACAAAAATGTCAATAATGTCCCTGCTGGCCTGGTCAGTTGAATGAATGTGAGACCTGCAAAGTGGCACTGATGTTATCTTTGGAGAGCCTGAGCTAAATGGAGACTTTTTAATAAAAGATTAGTGGAGCTCAGCAAGGATTAAGTTCATATCCGCTGAATCCTGGTAATGGTGTCATGATTATAGCCATGTTTTAACTTCTTTCAATGGATTATACAGCCAACCTTGTATTAGATAACATGAGGTTAACAGGAGTCAGTAATCTCAGTTATTTCATACATAAACCAGCATCAAAGAGTATTTATCTAAGACACAAGACACTCAGAGCACTGAGAATTGAGGTTTCTGTGAACTCTGAGGATGATACTGTTAGTTACAGATTGTACACCTGTGGATATAAAGCCTTTCTCTATTTCGCAAATCATAAAAAAGTGCATTGCTATACATTATGATAAAACGGGCCACAAAAGCAAGTTGTTTTAGTCATAATTATAGGTAACCCAAGTCAATCCATTCATCTAATTACGCCATGTTGCATTTACTGTGATTAGAGCACAGTGTGTATGAAAGCTTGTTTTTTGGCTTTGGTTCTTACTGTACTAATTTTGCCCACGCTGTGAGTCAGCAACTTCTAAATTGCAAGGTTAAGGCAGGATTTCACCCAGCAGACTACTGAAGGAAGAACGATGATCCTGAGAGAATCATTAATTTTATGTTTGTGTACTCAACTCTTTTCCTTTTTCCTGCTTGTCTTGGATTGCTCCTTTTTTAGTCATTGCTGCTCTTCTTGATGTTCTACATGAAGGGACAGTATAAATATGGGCTGGTGGCCTACAGCAGCGGTTTGAACCTTGTTAGTCTGATGTACCTCTATGGTGCCCCTTAATTAACAATACCCATCATGCTCCACATGTATTCATATAGATTTGTAGAGGTAATGAATGATAGAAAAGTGGGAGGCATCATTAACATAATAATAATCCTCGGTTTGGCTTTGTGTTTTGTTTCTGCTGGTCAACTTTGCATTTGTTCTGTAATCACAAAAATCTCCATTTTGACTTCACTACCTTTAGCAGCAGCTACATAGATGTTAGATCTAAAACTGATGATTATTGTCCCAATGCATCCACTGAAAATATGCCTCATCTCAATTTCAAACAAGTGTATTTACTTATAGTCCTGTGAAAAAGAAAGTTTTCACAGGACTCTGAAGTTCCTGGAAAACTTGTTTCAGAGGGTTGCTGTGAAGGGTTGCCAAGAGAAAGCCTAGTATTCCTAAAAAGGACATGGCAGCACATCTTAGGTTTGTAAAGCTACATTTGTTGTTTTTTGGACAGACAAGACCAAAGAGAAGTTTGGCCATAATGCACAGCACCATATTTGCTGAAAACCAAACACAGCATATCAGCTCAAACATCTCACACCAACTGTGTGGTGGCAGAGGGGTGATGATTTGGGCTTGTTTTGGAGCCACAGGACCTGGACACTTTGCAGTCATTGAGTCAGCCATGAACTCCTCTGTACACCAAAGTATTCGAGAGTCAAATCCGAGGCCATCTGTCTGACAACAAAGCTGGACCCATATTGGTTAATGCAGTGGTCCTTAAACTTTTTTTTCTTTGGCATGCCCTATTTCAGAAACCAAAAAATGTTTGCTCCCCACACCACACAAAAATGCACGGACCAGACCAAATGTTATCGATTGCGCACAATTAAAAGGATCCACACTGAATTTTTCTAAAATAAAAGTTCATATTATCAGCACAGCAGCAAATCCATAACAGAATGGCTGAAAAAGAAAAGAATCAAGGTATTACAATGGCCCAGTCAAAGTCCAGACCTCAGCCTAACGGAAATGCTGTGGTGGGAACTTAAGAGTTCTGTGAATAAACAAATACCCACAAATCTGGATGAACTGAAGCAATGTTGTAAAGAAGAGTGGGCCAAGATTCCTCCACAATGACGTAAGAGTTACTGATAAAGTCATACAGAAAAACAATAATTTTGAGTTATTGCTGCTAAAGGCAGTTCTACAAGTTAGTGACTCATAGAGTGTAATTAGTTTTTCACAGGACTGCAGTCTTGTGAAAACTTTCTTTTTCACATCACTGTACCACAAACTGGGTATATAATATTAAACAGTAAGCACTGTTGTTCACAAAGTAATACAATTCCTGCATCTGCATGCGTGTTTAATCTATTTACCTCCTGTAGACTTGAGTGATGTCTGTCTGATTTTCTGATTACATCTGCTGCAAGCCCAACCTTTGAGATTCTTATTGGCTTGTGGAGTCATGTGACCTCAGCATAACTACACCTTTACACCAAATAGAGGTTTTGAATTTGAAGCAACTTTGTGGGTTTTTATAAACACTTGAATTTTTCAGAAAAATGTATCACAGGATGATATAAATCACAACTATGATATAAAGCTGCATATAATGTGAAAGGATTTTATCTAGTGTAATGGTTTACACATTCACCTTACAAGCAAAAGGTCCCTGGTTTGATTCCAGGTGGAGACACAAGCCCCTCTCACCATGGAGGGTTGCGTCAGGAAGAGCATCCGGCGTAAATCCTCTGCCAAATTACCAATGTGGATTAATCCACTGTGGCGACCCCTTGGGGAGAACACAAGGGAGCAGCCGAAGGTACATTTTAGCAGCTCAAAATATATGTCCTTTATACATGTAGTAACACAAAAGATACTTTATGTAACAGAGTAGGAATGTTAAAAACATATCTAAATGTGATTTTTTTAAAAACGATTTGATTACTTCCACACCTTGTTTAATGGCCGTTTTCCTGAAAGTGTGAAATCAATCACAACAGCTGCATGATTCATGCTCCAGTTCATTTAGATCACATTATAACAAAGTGACAGAAAAATAAGGACGCTGCTTCAATCAGATGCCACAGTCATAAAGATACATATTTTCCCATTGAGTTACAAACAGCCTGGCTGAGGTGGTACTTTAAAGAGATTAACTGAAATCCACAAATGCTGGAAAGGCCTGGTGATCATATATCAAACTGCTGATGTTTTTTATGGGCTTCCACACTCTACAGGGAAAATTATTGACTGCAAATCAAAAATAACTGTTAGATATTATATCCTCAATGCAGCCAGATACATTTGGCACACTGAAATATGAGACTGGAGATTCAAAGGCTGGTATGTTTTTTAATGTTCATCCAAATACACTTAAAATACACTTAAATTAGCTGCAATTAACATTCTGCGATTTAACCTCCTACACAGTGTGTCATTTCTACTCCAGAGCAGCCAAAAAATGAGCTTCAGTCCAAACATGATAGATAGATAGATAGATAGATAGATAGATAGATAGATAGATAGATAGATAGATAGATAGATAGATAGATAGATAGATAGATAGATAGATATTCTGCCTTTACAAACATTTGTGAAAGAATGGAGCATTCCACCATGGTAGTGTAATAGGATACCAACTAAGTGGAGGACGACATAAAGTCACAGAGCAGGCTCAGTAAGTGTTGACATGCGTAGTGCGTAAAGGTGGTTAATGTCACTTCTCTATCTAGCATTCTGATGCATGAGTCTGAGTTACCTGCCTGACTGTACATATGCCAAAATGTAAAGGTTGCTGGAGAAGGGATCATTTTTCTGGGTCTGGCCTGGACCCTTTAGTTCCACTGAAGGAAAACCTTATGCTTCAGCTTACCAGGACATTCTGGACAACTGATAATTCCAGCTTTGTGGAAACAGTTTGCCCTTTTCTGTTCCAGCATGACCATGCCCTGGAGTGCAAAGCAAGGTCCATAAAGGCATGATTGGATGAATCTGGTGTGGAAGAACTTGACTGGCCCATACAGAGTCCTGACATCAACCCCTTCGGACAACTTTGGGATGAACTAGAACTTAAAACTGTGAGCGAGGCCCTCTTATCCAACCTCAGTGCCTGACCTCACAAATGCTCCTCTGAATGAATGGACAAAAATTCCCAGATACACACTTGCAGATAGATAGATAGATAGATAGATAGATAATGTAATATATTAAAGCATCCTGCAGATGGCGACACTTCAGTACATATTCCTCCGTAACCACCTAGGCTACTGCTAAAATGGCTCATCTACAACCTATAAAAAGACTGGTGTCACTGAGTTTATATATTCACTGATTTTTTTTATACTGGATGTTTTTTCTGACATTCCACCACATACTGCTGTCCCTCTCCTTTGATCCACGATGAAACTGGACATGCTTCAGTACACAAAACTGACACATTCTGCCAAGTGACTTTGGACAGGTTTACATGCTGATTGAAAGGTGCAATGCTTCTGCACCAACAAGGTTTGCAATTAATAGAGAGAGAGTAGATAGAAGCAGACAGATACGTTAAAAGCAGGGATGTGTTCCTGTTACAGTGCATATACCCTTGAGTGCTCTCCCTCCATCATCAGGGAGGTGATTTTTCCCTTGGTTCATCGGGAAATCCTGCCAGCTGGATGCTCTCCCAGTAGCTCTTAGCAACCCTGTCATACCCCTTCATGTCCTGAATTCTTCTTTTTATTTTGCACAACATCACATTTTTTTAAATGATGAATTTTTGATATTGCAACTCTGCAGACCTCCCAGCTGAGTTGTGGTATCCCTACTTCCAGTGGAAGCCATATTATCTTAGTCTGTCTATGGCTGTTGCTAAGTAACTTGAAAATATCTATGCCTGCAGTCAGCATCTCACAGTCACACTTATGGATAGTATGGGTTTATATTTAAAATTTATTTCTGCAGCTGTGGTGACAAAGGGAGGAACATGTAATTCAAACTGTGTTTCAGCTGAAAATAATGCAGAACATTACTGTTTTTGTCCAAAATGTCAAGTCCAGGCCAGTTGGGTAGTTTTAAGTTTTAGTGTTGAAGTGTTTGTGCACTTTCCATTAGAGTTGCCCTACACTGTATTCGTTTGCCTTACTAAACGAGTAGTGGAATTCTGTGAGGTGTGATGAGAAAAAGCTAAATGTGTGACAGACAAAAGGAAACAGGGATGTGACTCAGTGGTAAAAATATCTGGCAACCCTTGTAGGTATTGCCTGTAGAACTGGAGCTTCCAGAGACAGCAAGAGGTGTGTGCGTCTACACTCCACTTCATTAGGTATACCTGTTCAACTGGGTGGCAACACAACTATCTAATCAACCAATCACATGGTGACAACCTGCTTAATTTCAAACAGAGCATCAGAATGGGGAAGAAAGTTGATTTAATTGACTTTGAACATAGAATGGTTGTTGGTGCCTGATGGTTTGGTCTAAGTATTTCATAAACTGCTGACCTCCTGGGATTTTCCTGCATAACCATCTCTAGAACAGTCTGGAAAAAAGAAAATATCCAGTGAGTGGCAGTTCTCTATGTGAAAATTCCTCAGTGATTTCAGAGAAGGATAGCCAGGCTGCTTCGAGCTGACTGGAAGGCAACAGCAAATCAAATAACCATTTCAATCAAGGTATGCAGAAGAGCATCTGTAAATGCACAAGATGTCCAGTCTTGAAGCAGATGGGCTACAGCAGCAGAAGACCACACTCCTGTCAGCTAAGAACAGGAAACAGACTCACCAAAATACGACAGTAGAAGATTGGAGAAACATCCCCTGGTCTGATGAAACTCTGCTGCAACATTTAGATGGTCAGAATCTGGTATAAACAACTAGAAAGCATGGATCCATCCTGCCTTGTGTCAACTGTTTAGGCTGTTGTTGGTTGTGTAATGATGTGAGGGATATTTTCTTCCCTGTTTTCTTCACATGTATCAGGTAAAAAGCCAGACTTTAGAAAAATGCATGCCCTAGAGAGCCAGTTAAAATGTAGGACATTGTTCGAGATGTGGGACAGGGGGACAAGGGATAACAATGCTGTGCAGTCCCACTTAAAAAGGGACATCGGGTCATCCTAAGTAAATATAAAGTCACTTAAATCCGTACCTCAGACATGTATTTAATGCAGCACTTTCTTGACTACTGTGTTAAATTCCATCATATATTTTGTTTTTAAAAGTAGAAGCAAGAACACATTAAGTATCCAGAAGAACTCTGAACAAGACACTGCCACAATATTAACATTAACAATGCAGCAGGCAAAGAGCCAAATTAAATATTCATCAGTATACTTAAATAAATCAATATGCCAAAAAGGAACTGATAGACCAGTGAGCTTTTGTATGCCTGAGGCTCTGTGGTTCTCTCTTCCATTATATCTAAAGCAGGGATGTCAAACTTATTTTAAATCAGGGGCAAGATACAGTCCAAGTTGATCTGAACTGAGCCAGACCAGTAAAACCAATGCCTAAAAACCTATAAAATATGTCTCTAAATTGTTCCACTTTTTTCAGTGTAAAGAAGTTTAACTACACATTTAATTCATGTGATGTCTTAAGAAAATTAAGTGCAATTTCAGCAGTACATCACAGTTTTTCTACACTTCGGTAATAAATGTGTAAAATCACAGAAAATGCACTAGAAGCTCATTACCCAGACTTTAGTCTGTAATTATACATATAAATATAGATGTAATATTTATATTTAACATTCAACATTTAGATTTATCCTTTAACATCTAGATGTAACATTTAACAATTAGATGTAATATTAAGATTTAATATTTAGGTTTAACATTTAACATTTGATTAAAAATTAACCATTTAGACTTTATCTTGTAATTAAAACACAGAAATTATCTGTGAATTCACAGAAAATGTCCTATTTTTAGTGTAAAAACCAGAAAATATTGTCATAAAGAGTGACAAACTGTATAAGATAGTCCTTTAATGGTCCCATAGCGGAGAAATTTCAAGTGTTACAGCAGCACACCAGTATAAAAAAATAAACCACATTAAAAAAAGACATTAATAAGAAGAAGAAAACAATAACAATAACATAAGGATAATAATAGAAAATGGAATAGATTAGTTTTGCAAATAAGAAAAACAGACTATATGGTTATGTACCAATTTTTACAATATTTACATAATATTCTTCATTTGCAGAAAGTCCATTGTTTTATTTCCATTCCAAAAGGAACTTTCCTCTTATTAAACTGAATGCTAATAATAAAATCAAATAAAACTATTTCTTAATTTCTAACTTTGAGGGGCCATGGGTTGTTTGTTTGCCAGTAAATTTGCTAAAAATACAATTAAACTTCCAAAATTTTTGCCTTCTTTGAATTTTCCACATTTTCCTAAGCCAGGGATTGGCAACCTTTACAATTAATAGAGCCATGTTTGTGCAGATTTTGCTCCTCAAAGTCTTTACAAAGTCACAAAGCATATTTGGGCTTTATAGTGACCAAGCTTCTTAAGTATGAATTAGTCTGCCAATTTTACTAATGTAAATTAAAATTTTTAACCCCATGTTACTACTTTGTAGTGGGCTGATTATTATGTTTTACTATTTCAACTTGGTATTTCATGACAGCAATTCTGCAATTTCCCAGCTTGGGATCAATAAAGTATGTCTATCTATCTATCTAGCTATCTATCTATCTATACCATCTTTTTATGCAGGTTAATCCTTGGGGAAAGTACAATGAAGCAGCTGAATGTACATTCATTTTGTACAACAAAATATCTAGCATATATGGGTCTACTTTGAAAACAGAGTAAAGGCAAGTTTGAATCAAACTCAAAATAACCTATTTTAATAATAGAACAAAAAACAGTTTTTATTTCTTGTGTTCATATTCATGGGTATTTTTTGTGTCAAAGTCAGAAGGACCCACTGCAGATGGGCAAAAGAGCCACGTGTGACCCCTGTCCTAAGCCTTCTCAGTGGGCCGGATTGGACTCTTTGGCAGGCCGGTTCTGGCCCGCGGGCCTTATGTTTGTCATCCCACTGGTATAACGTTACGATAGCGCTTACATCCTGGTGGGGGGGGGGGGGGCAAACACAATCGTCCCGCACCTGCCTTTTAGCAGCATGGGGGAATCGCGGTGACTGAGCGGTGAAGGCTCGGAAAATCTCGAGCGAAGCCGAACTCGGAACTCACTCCCTCCCTCCCTCCTCTTTCAGTCGTGGTGCAGCAGCCATGTTGCTGCGAGCTTGTTCCGGTATGAGGGCAGGATCGTGCGCATAGACCGCATTCGGGCGCAGCTCCTCGCTTTTCTCCCCCCCTCCCTCTCTCTCCTGTTACCCGTGAGAAGAAGAAAAAGCCCTACTCTGCTGATAATGGATTTTACAACTTGATGATTCCTCCTTCGGTCGGCTGGTGGCTGGATTATTAGTCGGCGTTACCGACTGGGACGAGCCGCTTATATCGCCTCACTGCAGTGCAGCACTGGTGAACGACCTTATTCCAATCACGCAACACAAGGAAGAGCGCCGGTGATTTCCGTGGATTTGGTGCTCCGTGGGCTGCTCTGTGGCAGCCACCGCCGCTGCGGTCGCTGGGGAATAAGCTAACTAGCCGAATCAGCTAGCTGCGTGAGCTAATGTCGCCCAGTTCGTTAATTAGAGTTTCTCACCTGCCATGTGACCGTTTTACAAGGTGCTGCTTTTATTTTTAGGATCCCTCTGCCGCCCGGATATCTCACCGGGAACATCTGCTTTGTGCGAGTCGGGGAAGGTCGCCGGGAAATAACTTTGGCCTGAAAGTTTGTAAGACCTAAAAGGAGAGAGACGCACAAACGACGCCGTGTGAGAAACGTTTGCTGTAGTTTTTTTTTTTTTTGCCAGCAGCCGCGGCTTCCTCAAACCTCACCGAGAAACCTTACAAGTTAGCATGACCGCCACCTAATTGAACCCTCTACAGCACACAACCGTTGCCCAACTTTTCTTCAGGCTAGTACAAGGAGCTAACGTCTAGTTAGCTCAAGTCTGGGTACCCTCGTAGCTCACTGCCGCCCTCCTGTCGACGCAGGTAAATGTTAAGTGGGAACTGAATGTCTTCGCAGCCAGGCCGGAGCTGAAGAAAACATTCGCTTTGACCGTTTTCTACTTGCTGACAAACATGGGACCTGTTCTCGCTGCTGCTGCTGCTAGCTAGTTTCTAGCTAGCTGGCTAACTCGGCTAGTCGCAGATGTGGGATTCAACTTGTTGATTCGCAGGATATCAGTTTGTACTGCTAGCTGGCTAGCACTGGACATCTGTTGGAGATTTTCCTCAGCTTTCAGCAGAGGCTGACGAATCCTTCTCGCCTCACAGCTTACTTCTTCCCTCTCCCAAAAACACGCTTTGTGTTTTTTTTTTCTCTTTTTTTGTTGCAACGGACCCTTTCAGAAATGTCAACACGGCCCCCACTGGTTCAAGTCATTGAAAATTCGACCGGGCAGGTAAGGCGTCCCTCTAAATACGTCTCCAAAAATAACACTGTTAGTGATATTTGCCCACAAAACTGCTGTGAGTTATTATCTGCTGTGCAGAGAGGGCCTGGTTGGCCTTCTCCATTCTCTTGTAGTCTCTGTTGTCTTTGCCACACAGCAGTGATTCACCAGCTTGCCTACGCACTCACACTGGATTCCCCACTCCGTACGAGTTAGCAGAGCAAATTTAGGTTTCTGTTTAGTCTAGGGCAGGAGTGTCAAACATGCGGCCCGTGGACCAGAACCGGCCAACCAAAGGTTCCAGTTGGGCCCACTGGGGTGTCATAGGAAAACGTGGAAATTTCAAAGGAGGCATTCTTTTTTTACCTTAAATGGTATTACAATCAGCTTCACTCAAAAACTCCTAACCCTTGGTCTCTTGTATGCCAAATTAAGTTGGTGTTTTATTGCTGTCTTTTACACAGCAAAAAAAATAGGATGTTTTCTGTCAATTCACAAATAATTTGTGTTATTCAACTAGCTCCCTGCTGTCATCATGCGACCACTAAAGGTATATCCCCGAAAAGCCCCAATTTCTTTATGAATGCTAACGTGATGTGAGGCTAGAGCCCATGGTCCTCCTTTCCTTTTTTTTTTTTTTAAAATGCAACTTGAATGATTAAGAACCAACTTACAAAGCAGGGAAGTTGATTCCATAATATCCCTGAAAAGCTTTTACTAATTTCTGCCACACTGCCATCAGATGGCAGTGGTGGCAGACGTGACATTGTGTCACCACGAAGGTGAATGATCCCACGATCAGTAGACACAGAAATATGACTAAATACCAATGTCGATTAATCTGCTGTGGGACCCTTGGGGAGAATACAAGGGAGCAGCTGAAGGTAAAGATATATAGCAGAGCAAAATTAGGTTTCTGTTTAGTCTAGGGCAGGGGTGTCAAACATATGGCCTGCAGATTTTTTTTGATTTTTACACAGTAAGAAAAGGACATTTCCTGTGACTTAACTTTCTCCTAGCGGTTACCACGTGACCAGTAATGGTATATCCCTGAAAAGCCCCAATTTCTTGATGAATGCGGACCTGACCTGAACCCACTTGAGATGGCGTGAGGCTAGAGCCCATTAGAGTTGGGTGAATTGCTCCATAGTCCAATCGTCTTGTCCTCCCCCTTTAATATCACTGATAGCCAAAAGCATCGCTTCCAGGGAAAGAGAGTAGTGTACGCCCTTTTGGGTAGCAGCCATCCATCCGTCCATAATGCGTAATGTGTGAATCAAATGCAAAAGCTTTAACAGTGAGCGTGAGAAACGTGCACACCAGGAGCTTGTCTCATTTCCAGCATGAAAAGACTTTTACACTTTGACAAAACAATGTAGAATGATTTAGCTTTACTGTAATTAACACAAGTGGACAGATATCAGTTGAATAGCTAAAATGGTAAGAGTTTTTTAATCTTTGATCTCTACAATATAATCCAGTTTTTTTCTGTGTAAAATAGCTCACCTGTCCTCCACTCCTAACCACAGAAGTTTTTCACAGACAGCAAGTCCCCATGGGAGGAAAGTTAGGGAGACAAAATAAAAAATATCAGCAAACCCACAGTCATGCTATGCTTTTATTTAAAAATAAGTCCAAAAGTCAGCAATGTCCCTCTCTTGTTTTCTGTCATTTAACGATAACCATGGACCAATGTAGCTGCTCTACAATCACACACATTAACTTCAAAGGACACTGAAGTCTGAGTATGAACTGTGTGCGTGTGCCTGTGCACGCCCAGACAAGTCTGTGTTTAGTGTCTGTTATGTGTGAAGATGTGACATGAAACTTAAACAAGGGCGATTCCATTTATTACAAATCTCATAATAATGACAATATTAATTTAATGGACCAGTGGGGAAATGAGCCAAAGATCGCCTTGATAGATGAGCTATCACAATCACTGAGGTCATCATCGATTAGCACAACCCTGCATCCCAAGGTAATTTTTTAAAATGATAATTGGATGATTAAGAACCAATGAACTAAGCAGTTGATTTCATACTGTCCCGGAAACTTTCTTACTGATTTCAGCTGCAGCACCAAAACTCAGTAATGGTGGTGGACATGCCATATAGTCACAGAGATATGGCTAAAATATTTATTTATTTACTTACTTACTTAAAGAAAATGCTACCTGTTGTCTGTATTTTCAAAATGGCTAAAAATCTAATCAGTTCCCAAGCTCATGGAGGCCTCTCTCTGTGGCAAAATTCAAGATCCTTTGTCAAATAATTTTTGTGCTACCGTGATGACGCAGAGGATTTGCGCTGGTGATTCTTTAATATCCCTGCTTTTTGAGAATATAACTCTGGGAAAAAGTCCTAATTTCTTACAGTCTGAGCCCAATGAGCCATGGAGATGGGCTGCTTTGGTTTAATTCAGCAGCATTTCTTTATCATTTGGCAAAACTGAGACATATTTGTTGTCTCAGTCTCACTGATGGAATGTGCAATTAAACTTATTTATAAAGAAAATAAAAGGAAGATTTTGGAGGTTTTTTTGAGGTGATGGCTTTAGTGGTCCAGCCGACTTAAGATGAAATTGGGTCACGTGGCCTTTGATGTAAAATGAGTTTGACACCCCTGGTCTAAGGTGACCAGATGTCCCTCTTAATGTGGGACAGCACAGCATTTTTACCCCATGTCCCCCTGTCCCACATCTTGACAATGTCCCACATTTTGACTGGCTCTGCAGGACATGCACTCTTCTGTTGCATATGAAGAAAACAATGAAGATTTTTTTATTATAGCCACATGAAGGTTAGGCTGGGGATTTTGGTGAATGTGATGGAAACAACCAGAAAGTAAATGAAGAGGCAATGTATATGAGAAATAGGGTTGTTGACGTTTGCTAGATTGTTTTCCAGTTTTGCACATGGGAAAATATGGTGTGAACTGACACAGTATATGTGTGTCATGATTTTCTAAAAATATCTAAAATTGGCTCAAAAAAGTTAGCTAATCTATGGATGCATCCCTATTTAAGTCCAAAGATGGTGACCAGACAGAACAGCAGCTGAAATAAGGGTGAATACAGGAGGGTATAAAGACTTATTGCCTGAGACCATTAGAAAACATTTCAGCTTCCTTTCATCCTTATTGTATTCACTTAGAGAGAGAGCAGGAAAAGTAGCTTTCAAATGGAATACATTTGGCCTTTACATGCTAAGTGCCAATCCTATAACCTGCAAACTTTATTTTGTTTGTATTTACTTGGGAACCTTAAATGCATAACCGAGCTAGAAAGTACTTGTTTGCTGGTGCAAAGACGTAGCATTTGTGGCTGTGTGACAATAGAAAATAAGATTTTGGAGTTTGTACTTTAAATGTGAATTTCTAACCATGTTGCATTTGGATGTTCACTAGTTCATTAATAAAGTTGTTCAGGAATGATTCTAGAGCTCTTGTGGATCACTGTTGGTTATACAGTCTTATGAAAAAAGTTTTAATAGGCCTTTATGCAGTCTTGTGTTAAACTAAGTACTCCCTAACTGCTTCCATAGGGATCGAGAGTGTAAGTAGCAGCAAGATGCTGCTAATTAATTTAGTTAAATTCAGTTTTATTTATATAGCCCATTCCCTCTAAAAAGAAACATTACAGCACAGCTTAGGTTTGCAAAACTGCATCTGAACAAACCACAAGACTTTTGAAACGGTGTCCTTTAAACAGATGAGGCCAAAGTGGAGCGCTTTGACCATAATGCACAGTGTGAAAACCAAACGCAGCATATTGGCACAAATGCTTCATACCAGCTTTCAGTCACAGTGTTGGAGGGGTGATGATTTGGCTTTGTTCTGCAGCCACAGTACCTGGTATACTGAGTGGACTTCAGTGTACCTAATATTCTAGAGTCAAATGTGAGGCAGTCTGTCCGACAACTAAAGCTTGGCCTGCTGTCGGTCATGCAATAATACAATGATCCCAAACACACCAGCAAATCTCCAACAGAATGGCTGAAGAAGAAAGATATCAAGGTGTTGTAATGGCCTAGTCCAAGTCCAGACCTCAACTCGCATTGACCTTAAAGTTATGCATAAATTAATGCCTACAAACCTCAGTGAAATGAAGTAATGTAAAGAAGCGTGGGCACAACAATGTGAGAGACTGATAGTTACACAGAAAATGATTAATTCCAAGTTATTGCTGCTAAAGGTGGTTCTACAAGCTGTTGAGTTTTGGAGGTGTACTTAGTTTTTAACATGACTGTGTAGAGTTCTGTGAAAGCTTTTTTTCACATGACTACATCATCATGAGTAGGTCTGTAAGAGGTGATTGAAGGCACTCAAGGAATACAAACAATACACCCCTTCAGACTTCATACAAGTCTGCTGACCCAATCCATATTCTAAAGAAGTTATACATACAATAAAAATTCCAGTTCATCCACTGCAAGGGCTGTGCAGATGTTTATTCAGAAGCCC
Organism: Etroplus canarensis; assembly: GCA_015106775.1. Taxonomy (NCBI): domain Eukaryota; kingdom Metazoa; phylum Chordata; class Actinopteri; order Cichliformes; family Cichlidae; genus Etroplus; species Etroplus canarensis. Next base: position 21,940 of record VUQH01090058.1, on the reverse strand, counting down.
CTTTCGCATATGGTTGATTGGAGCAACATTTTGAGTCCTTTAAAGTTTAAAATCCAAAGAGGACTGTGCTGCACATTCATACTAGAAAGCTGGAACAAAGCCCCCACCTCTATAAATGCAGCATCTGTCTTGATCTTTTAGACAGTTTTATCTTGTCATTATGAGAGAGCCTCACTCACTCACATGAAAGATATTCTAGTTTCCAGTGAAGACTATGACTTGGGCAACTGTTGATGAGCATCACGTGGGATTTGGCTCGTCAAATTAAAAATCTTGTCTCAATGTTTGGTGGGGGTGGTGGGGCTCTGTCTACATATTGACAGTGTAGCCAGTAGATGATGTCAGCATGCGTTTGATGTTAAACCTACTGCTATATGTGCTGTTATATGAACGTATCTGTGGTGAGGATTTGCTGTGATACATTCTTTTAGTATTTGGTCTGTAGTCTTAATGAGCATGGAAACTGAAATGAGCAATGTTCTGACATAGAAAGTGTTTTTATTAAAACCTTTGTGAATAATTAGGTACACTCATTTGTCAGTACTAACAGTTAATGTGAAAGAAGCCCACCATCTAAGTGTAAACTGCAGATGAATGGCCCAACCATAGAGACCTGCTCTTATCAGCCAGTAGGAAAGCATCTTCGTAGTAAAACCTCAAGGGTTCAGAGATTGTTTTTTTTTCTGTTTTTACTTCCTATAAAAGCCAACTGCTGACAGAAGTTGTCTGTAGATGCCATGAGCTTTCTGGCACCTTTGCCACTGCAGGTCACCACTTCTGTTAAGCCATTTTAACATGTGCACTGCAGTTGTGTGAGAATGCAAATGTCTGACTCAGTAGTATCAGATGTTAAACTGTCTTTAACCTTCTGCCTTCTAAGAGCAAAGTCCACTTGACGTCCGATTACACCCGAAGAAAAACTTTTGGACAATGTCCCAACCTGATCTTTCTGACATTTTCTGTAGTTCTTGTTTAAAAATAGTGTAAAGAAAAGCATCCAGACATCTATATCTGTCTGTAGGTGTAGGCAAATAACTATACACACGCAGTGACACATGCATTTTATTTCATGGCTACACCCTTATGCGAGCAAAGGTCAGAAGTAATACAGCTGAGTTGCTGACTGTATCTACCTCAAACGTACAATACATACAAATGGGGCATTTCCAGTGGGATTTTTAAAGTTGACGTCAGAAAGTTTGGCACTTCTCTCTTACAGCAACAAGTTCAAGACTTGTGCAAACTAATGAGCGTTAACCTTTAGTAAACTTCCTCTCTGAGAAAACCACAGTGGCCTCTGTTCACGACCTTGACAAAAGAAAAGCTGTCAATTTAAACATTAGACCCAGTTTCAGCTTAATTGCATTCCAATCTGATGTTATCTACTCTGATAGGCAAATGCTTGAAATCATACATAGCTGGTAAAATATGGTGTAGTGTTAAGTTTAAAGCACAGGCCACATAAAGCTGTATGGGAGATGCCAAAACCAAATTGCAGTGCCTGGGGGATTGACAACCTCTCAAACTGAATTTCTGCTTGTACCCTGTTAGCATGATCTTTACCTTGTAATGCTGTTGTTCGTCTGAATGCATCCATACTCATCCCATCGCATCCAGTGGGGATATAGGGGTGGGGGAACAAGTTTGGGGTCATGACAAATACTTAACTGTGTTTGCAGGGAAAAGGTCATGGATGGATACTCTCACACAAACCTGGTCTGTCTTTAAAGGCCATGTATAGAAAGCCTTTGGTGTCAGGTCTCAAGATACAGAACAAAATGGCACCGGACATGAGGACAGGCTGAGTGTTGACAAGACTCTGTGACCGTCAGAGACTTAAGTGTACATTTTAATCCTTTCAGCCCGTGTGCGGGTCGACAAAAGCTAAATACTGCTTGACTGCAGTGATTTGTTTGAACATTTTGAGTGGCCCTAATTGGGAGTTATGTTCTTTGGCTTTAGAGTTTGAAGGCCTTTATATTTATTTTATTTTAACACAGGGCTGCCAACTAATCTGCGAGTTAATAGTTCCAAAAGTCTGGTGGGGGGGTTTGTGGGGTGAAATTACTGACCAACACAGATTTCCATTCAGTCATCATGAACAGTTGCTGGACATATAAAATTAAAGAGCTGTCAAATGTAGAGAAATGTCTTATGACATGTCTCTGACGGTGTGAAATAGCAGATATGTTGAGTGGCTTTGATCGGACACATTCCTATGTTGTGCAAGGCTGTTATGCTGGCTGCTAGTTTGAGGAACTTATTTGTGTGTTGCACATAAAGTGCAACACCAGTTTAACTTTAAATACCAGGGGAAGCAGTACAGAGATGAGGTATGTTTTTGTTTGCTCTTTAAATATCTGATGTTAAAATATAGCATCAGTTTGGTTAAAAATCTGTTTCTTTATACTTTACTGTAACATTTTCACTGAAACAGGTTTGCATGGTTTGTCCACTTTCCTAGATGTGATCACTTGATTGTCTGATTTCCTGTTTTGCAGTGTTCTCCCTTTACTCGTTGCACCACGTCTTCTGACACAGTAATATAGCTAGAAATACTGGTATGCCTCTTCAATAGTTTGATCCTTCATGTCAGTGCACACTAACTGAGCAAGCTGGATCCTCCCCTCATGGAGGTGTGACAGAACCAAGCCATTGCTTTGTCAGTGAGACATTTCCTCATTGTAGAAGTCATGCAAAACTAACTAAACTACATTTAGGAAGTGGCTTTAGAGTTTACATTGGGGTTTCACTGGGTTTATTTATACAAGACTCTTATTTCCAAAGGACATAAGCAAGGAACAAGGAAATAAACAAAAGAAGTCCCTTTGACAAGATTAAAGGAGTGCCTTACTCACCTCGAGCCAGATGTATTTCCCACTCTCACACTTCTGCTAAGACATTATAAAATGTGCGGTGAGAATTTTCACACCTTAGCTCAGACTAGATGTACACATGGTTTTCTTTAGCTCACTGTGGCTGATGTGATGTGGAGAGTTCTTCTTTTGGCTGCCACAACAGATCATTTGCCTCCAACTCAACCTATACCTTGCATCCTTTTCTGTCACACCAACCCTCTGCATGTCCTCCTTCACTACATCCGTGAATGTTCTCTGTGGTCTTTCTCTTTTCCACCTGCCTGGCAGCTCCATCATCGACATCATTTGTCCAATATATCCACTATTTCTCCCCTGAACATGTCCAGACCATCTCAGACTTGCCTCTCTGACTTTGTCTCCAGACCTTTCAACCTGAGCTGTCCCTCGGATGGACTAATTTCTAATCCTGCTCATCCTGGTCATTCCCAGTGAAAATCTCATCTTCAGTGCTGTCTTTTTTGTCAGTGCCACCATGTCCATGCCATACAGCATAGCAGGTCTCGGTACCATCTTGTAAACCTTCCCTTTCACTCTTGCTGCTATCCTTCTGTCACAAAGTACCCCTGACACTCGTTTCCACCCACTCCTCCCTGTCTGAACTCTCTTCATCTCTCGTGTTCACTGTCCTTTGCTTTGAATGGTTGACCCCAGGTATTTTTTTAGCTCACATTCTATTTATTAATTAATTATATTAATAATAAAACAAAGTTGCATGCATTGAACAAACGTGTCAGAAACACATCAATACCCCCTGAAATGTATTCATAGTCCACAGAGACTGCTGCCTGATCTCATATGTCAACCTGTCCATCACCATTGCAAACAAGAAGGGACTTGGAGCTGATCCTTGATGTAATCCCACCCACTGTAAACCCTACCGCACACCTCACTACTGTCTCACTGAGCGCATACATGTCCTTCATCACCCTCAGATGCTTCTCCGCCACTCATAAATTCCTCATACAATACCACAGTTCCTCTCTTGGCACCCTATCATATGCTTTGTCTAGATCCACAAAGACACAGTGGAACTCCTTCTGACCTTCTCTGTAAGTCTCCATAAGCACTCAGCCAACATTTAATCTGTAGGACTCTTCAGCACGAAGCCATACTGCTACTTCAACAACTCTTTCGCATATCTTTATGGTATGGCTTATCAGCTGATCCCTCTGTATTTACTGCAGCTCTGCACATCATCCTTATTCTTGAAGATCAGTACCAGTACACTTCTCCATTCCTCAGGCATTCTCTCAGTCTCCAAGATTATGTTAAACAATCTGGTTAAAAAGTC
>VUQH01090057.1:0-12647 GCA_015106775.1 Etroplus canarensis | reverse complement strand
GAGGGTTGGTGTGAGGGAAGAGGATGCAAGCGATAGGGTGAGATGGAGGCAGATGATCCACTGTGGCGACCCCTAATGGGAGCAGCTGAAAGAAGAAGAAGAAGAAGATATTTTTGATACCTTGGCAAGCGGAGTAAAGGCTCCCTTGAGTGAATTTCTCTTCAGTCTTGTTCTTGTACTCCATCTTGGCCTTTTTAATTGCACGCTTAACCTCCCTGTTCACTTCCTTTTTTTCCAGTTCAGTGTGTAGAAAATTATTTTCTTTTTGTTGAGGATTTCCTTGAGTTTTTTGGTTATCCAGGGTTTGTTGTTAGGTAGATGATTACTTTCTTGGTGGGAATGATTGTCCACAAAAAATGTAATGTATGAGGACACTATATCTACTGGTTCATTGATGTTACTGGAGAGAGCAAGGAGGTTATCCCAATCTGTGGTCTCAAAACATCCTTGCAGAGTGGCAATGCTGTCGCTGGACCATTGCTTGGAGTTCTTGACTGTTTTTTCCACTCTTCTTATGACCGGGGTATATGTTTGTGCCAGCAGGATGGCTTGGTGGTCAACAGAGCCTAGTGGAGGAAGAGCAAAACACCTGTATTCGTCTGGAACAGATCCTCAACATTTATCCAGTGTTTTCTTGTGGCGGGTGGTGCAGGTGATGTATTGCTGAAATCCTTTCAATGATTTGTCAGGAGAGCAGTGATTTAAGTCTCCCAGGATGAATTTGGCAGTGTTTTTTATGTACTCAGTAGCTGCATTTGCTCGAGGATGAATATAAACCAGGATGAAGAAGACCTGGGGGAATTCCCTGGGGAGATAGAAGGGGCAGAGGGAAACGGCTAGAAGTTCAATGTCCCCTTTACAAAGCTCCTCTCTGACAATGACTGTTGAGCACCAGCGTCTGTTTACATAAAGACCACCGCCATGTTGTTTTCCGGAGAGCTCTACATTGTGATCGAGTCTGTTGGGGGGGGCAAAGCCACTAATGTGCAGCATATCATCACTGTCAGTCCTGTTTAGCCACTTGTCCGTGAATACAAGCAGTGAAGCAGTTCTATATTCATGTAAGTGGTTAACATTAGCTTGCAGCTCATCTACTTTGTTACGTAAGGAGCACACGTTAGCCAGGATGACAGAGGAAAGCGTGCAATGTTTACATTTTTTCCTCTTCAGTCTAGCTCTAATTCCACCCTTTTTCTTCCCCCTCCCAGTTACCTTCTTTTTGTTGTTTTTTGAGTCACCTTCCTTGGCCGAGCGATCTCGTAATACTTCCACAGGAATTATTTGTGTGCATGGCTTGGGGAAGAGGGAGTCCAAGTCAGTGCAGAAAGTCCCTAGAGTTGGTGATTCTTTGTCCAGCGGTGAGATGATCTTTGCCTTGATTAGCCGAGATAAACTCCTCAGAGAGCCAAAAGAGAACATTAACCAGAGCCCAAAAGCAGCAGTTGTTATCCATGTTGTGGCCATGTAGGTCCCAGTTAGTGAGTAGTAACATAAATTCAGTGGCGGAGCCGGCAGAATACGCTCACGTTGGTTCAGAGTTTGAAAAAGTTAAAAATCCACCAAAAAAGAAAAAGAAAAAGAAAAAGAAACAGAGCCAGCTAACAATTGTCATAGGGAACAAACATAAACAAGAAGTAAGAAATAAATGATAAACTTACTAAATACGTAAAATAAAACTAGTGCAAAACTGTTCTATGAGCTGACTGCATGAGCAGCGACCTCAAAGTTATATATAAAAGGTGGATGTTCAAGATGACAAGAGTGTTCCCTTCATTCAAGGCAAGACTACAGTTTACAGAAAGCAATATACTGTTTTACTGCAGTGTTTGTTTGTTTGTTTTTAAAAGAAGAAAGTCTGGCGAAAGTTATTTTTTGGGATTACCTGCCACCATACAAGGAACCAGACTTTAGGTCAATCCCTTACAAGTAGCACACACACAGTCCACGAGAACAGCAAATAAGTCAAATAAGTCAAAAGGAGCAAACTGGAAACAAGTGTTTTCTAACTTTTATGTGTTATCCTGGTTTTAATGTCATTCATATAATTATTGTATATGTTTTACATTATTTCCAAAATAAAAGAAAGAAAGGAAAGGAAGTCAGTCATTCAAACTGCTCAGTGACGCAACAGTGCATCCTGCTTCTTAAGCAATCAGTCCAGCATCAGATGTTTTTAAGCCAGGCTACATAACAGTTCTCCATGTAGTGAGACTGGTGAGTAAAATGGCTATTTTTGGTCACTTAGAAGGGATGACTGTCGCTAAAAGATGAGTCTTGTAAACTAGTTTGAACAAGAACTCTGACATTGCATCTCAGTCCAAAACAGAAGTGATGAAGTGATCCCAGGAATGAACAGCTGGACTGATGATCAGTGAGTTTCATCAGAAAGTCTAACCCACTAATGATTGGGTTTTGATAAGGTGAATGAGGTGTTTCAGGATATTCTTTTAATAAGGACAAGGAAGTTAACATACATACATTTACAGATCCAAATTTTATAATATTGTAAATTTAAAAAACTAATAACATTGCATGAATCTAAACTTTTATTGTCAGGATTTGTCAACAAATTGCAGAGCAGGAAGTGGATATCCAGTGAACAGTCTAAAAGTAGCAGTCACACTAGGAGCCATCTTAACATGCCCAAGACAATGATCTCAAACAGGAAATTAGCCAAATTTAAATCAGGTGAGGTGTTTCAATTTTTATGTGCAGGAACACTTTGATAATGAGCATATGGTGATTTCTCTGGATTGCATTTATACCTTCATTATGATCAAACCCAGAATAATTTGTGTTATTAAGAACAAGAAAAAACAATGATCCATGTTACCTCACTCAGAACTCAGAGTGCTCACTCTGTTGCCCGGCCTGAGAGAGGGCACCTATTGGCTAGGCCTTAGCCCATTGGGGCTTAGCAATGAGCTACATGGGTCAGCCCTCCTGTGGACCCACCACCCATAGGAGGGGCTGTAAGGCTCCAGTGCATTCAAAGGGAGGGCTGGTTGCTGAAAGTGACAACTAAGTATGAGGTTGAGGGATACAGGCTATAAATACTCAGGCCCACCTCAGGTTGGCAAGGGGTGGTGGTGGTGTAATGGTTAAGGTGCAGGGCTCATGATCAAGAGGGCATTAGCTCAAATGCCAGCCAGACCCCCATCATGCCAAGACCCCCAGGTGAGGCCCCAACCACAAACGTGTCCCTGTCCACCCAGCAGCAAAAAATGGGCACCAGTAAATACTGGGAAGGTAGGTTGTAATGGACCAGCATCCTATCCAGGAGGAGTCCAACCCCTAAGTTGCCTCTTACTACAAAAACCAGGGATAAGCTCCAGCCCAATGAGCCTTGTAGGCACGGATGTAAAAGCCCTACAGACCTTACCTTTTTACCACCTCACGTTGACAATGATGAAGCAGAAGGGCTTCATCATTGTCTGAAGGGCAGAAGGTTCATAAGTGTGCTTGGCGCTGAGACTCCCTTGGTTGCAGGTCAGTGAGCAATTTCTTAATCATATCTTCATAATGTAGGTGTTGGACACTTGGGTGAAGAGCGGTACTGAGCTCATTACCACCTGGTGATGAGTTGGATCAGGTTGCTAGGGGGATTAAGGGTTTACTGGGAACATCTGTCAAAGATCCTAGTCTGGGAGATCATTAGAATCAGAACACTTTATTGATCCCACGGGTGAAATTGAATAAATAGATATGCAACTCCAGCAGAGCTTTGACAGCAGTCCAAAGGTGGTCAGGGACATTGAATCTTAACTGATCACATAGAACAACTTGACTTGATTTAAAAATGCATTTCATCACATCCTTTAGGGAGGTGCTTCAGGAGTTTAGAGTATCAGGCTTGCTGTTATGGGCTACTGGGTCCCTGTATAACTATATTCAGAGCTTGGTTCACTTTGGGGGCAATAAGTCAGACTTGTTCTTGGTGGGTTGGACTCCATCAAGGCTGCCCCTTTGTCACTGACTGTGTTCATAATTTTTATGGAACGAATTTCTAGGCGCAACGGAGCAGAGAGTGTCTGGTTCAATAATCTTAGTCCTCTAAGGCTCTGCTTTTTGCAGATGACATGATTCTCTTGGCTTTATCAAGGAACAATCTCCAGTTTGCACTAGGGCAAATTGTAGCCGAGTGTGAAGCAGCTGGGATGAGAATTGAAATGACAGACAGTGACAGACAGATTGGTGCATCAGTGTGGATGCTGAACCAGTCTGTTGTTGTAAAAAGAGCACTGAGCATGAAACTGACGCTGTCAATTTAAGTTTCTACCCTCACTTATGGCCATGAACTGCAGGTAGTATCCAAAGGAATTAAATCATGGGCACAAGTGACCTTAATCCAAATGATCTCTGGGCTCCACCTTAAAGATAGTATGAGACACTTAGTAAACTGGGAAAATGTCAGATTATAGCTGCTACTCCTCTACATTGAAAGGAGCCAGTTGAGGTAATTCGGGCATTGGACTAGGATGCCTGCTGGACTCCTCCTTTAAGGTGTTTCAGGGACATCTAACTGGGAGGAGGTTCTGGGGTAGGCCCAGGAAATGCTGGAGATATTATGTTACTCAGCTGGCTAAGGATTGCCCAGGTGTCCCTCAGAGGAGCTGGAGAAGGTGGTAGGGGGAAGGGAGGTCTGAGCTTTGACTCCTGCCCTCATGACCCAGACAGGCCTAAATAAGTGTCAGAAAATACAAGAGTGGGTCAATATTGATGGTGTGGGCTGCCAGAAGAGTGGAAGGAGGGAGGAGAAGTAGAAGGTCATCTCCACCTATTAAACTACAATCCTACATCACAGAGGTAATGTGATGAAAGGATGAAACACTGCTGGAAAGGACTGTAATAAAAGTATTGAATGAAGTGACAGTAGGGAGAATGGGGTTCAATGAAATTTTGATGCTAATGTTTTTTATTTTTTCTCCTTCTTCTGTTAATCTCCTCTCTCAGTGTCAGATCCATTGTACTCTAAGCCCCTTCTGCTGCTCTATTACCAGCAGACGCGCACACACACACAGAGCGAGAGAGAGAACACTCCTAAACAGAGCGGCTGGGAGGGACATGCATGTGAGATGTGTGAAGAAAATTCAAGAAAAATGTGGCTTCTGTTCTATGGTCTATGATTCTCTTGTGGTATTTACTAAAAGAGATGGTATCTGACTATAAAATTATTGACACAGTCATTATTCCAGATGTGCTGCTTAGGTGATTTAGATCAGTCAAGTATTCAGCTGATGGTTTACTTTCTCAAAAATCCATTTTCCTTGGCAGAACTATTTGAGAAAAAAAGAGCTGACTGACTGATAAAACAAAAGTAAAAGCAGAAATGAATTTATACTTTGGCTAAACTATCTAAAAATGTACAAACAATGAAACAAATGAACAAGAGATGGAGCACACTTACCGGTATGAAATTTTATTTCATACTTTATATAGCAGCAATGTGCTAAATAGACTGGTGCTTATATAATGCTTTTTTATTCTAACTGACCACTCAAAGCTTTGTTTACTACAAGCCATATTCACCCATTCACACACACATTCATACAGCGCTTTATTCTATGCCATTAAGTGCATTTAACTATCATGCACACATTCACACTGGAATACATGCATTGGGAGCAATTTGGGGTTCAGTGTCTTGCCCAAGGACATTACTGCATGTAGACTAGAGAAGTCAGGGACCACCAACCTTCCTGTTGGAAGATGACCCACTCTACCTCCTGAGCCACAACTGCCCCATTTTGAAACAAACATGCACAAAACTGAGGGGCAATTCTTAAGCCTTACGGGAAATTTTTCATAACTGGAAGAATTCAATAACCAGGCAAAGAAATGAACTACCGTCCTTCCATAATTGACAAAGCCTACAAGATCTGAACTGCTTAACTGCCTAACATAAAAAAATAACAATAATAAATTTACTGTTGTCTATCCACTTTAATACTCTAGGTCGGATTTTGGTTGAAAAATGTATGATGGGATTTAAGAAGTTGCCTTAAGAACGAAAGTTAAGAAGCTTTCAGTACCTCCATCAAAATGATTAGGCAGTGCTCACAAGCATTTTGTGCTACCCTTTGGCAGGCTTCCAGGTGTTGACCAACCAGAAGAGCTTTCAGGGAGGGGGGCCCTGAAGAGCTTGTAACCAATACTCCCCATTTTAGGAGGAGGCTCAACAAAACCTTTGGATACAACTTTGAATACTGTTTTCCTTTGTCCTTTTCAAGCATACAGATGACATTCCGTAAACGTTTAGCCTTGTTATCCAGGTATTAACAATCTAAATGTTAAAACAAATAGTGTGAGAAATATGGTCACTGTCCTGTCAAATTGGTCATCGCATAAATACCATGTGACACTTGATAAACAGTCTCATGCACTTATGTAGAGCCCAGATCATAATTATATATATAAGGGATTTTCAGCCTAGAGCAAACTGAAGCACAGAGTGAAGCGATAAGTACTTAGCTTTTAATATTAATTTTTAAATTACATTTCAATGCACAAATACTTTGCAAGCTAGTGTATGCAGTGTGATGGAGACTCCTGCATACTGCAGACTTTATCGAGATGTGTGGGGAAGCAAAAGAAGAAGCAAAACCCTCAAGAAAAAAGGATGCAAAGAATGGAATGAGAGGAGGGACATGGGGGGATTATTTACCGTTTTAAATGAGTAAATCCGTATTGTGTGAATCTGGCACAGAGAGGGATGGAAGAGACAGACTGAGAAGAGAGAGAGAAGAGAGAGAGAGAGAGAGAGAGAGAGAGAGAGTGAGGGGGCTTAAAGCAGCAAATCAACAAAGATGAACAAGAAGTACAAAAAAGGAGCATATTACTGTTAATTTTCTTGTATCTCATGCTTCTGAAAAGTTTTTGTTCTCTCTGTTGGAATCAGTTATGGGAATCAACAATAAAATGCCTGGAGAAAAAGATGGAATCTGGAGCTGAAATAAACTAATGCGGGTGAGTGAAAAGACCAGGGTGTCTGTATGTGTTTGTGTGTGTATGTGTACACTCATGCTCTTGAAAATAAATAGCACAATGTGTAAATGTGACTTTTTAACATAGTAAATACCAAATCATCAAATTTCCATGTGAAGAGTGTGTTTTAGGTGAGGGTTTTCATCAAGATGTAAGTTAGTGCCAGAGTAATGTTTGCTGAAGCCATTTAAATACACAGCTGTGTTTCCTTTGTGTAACTTCACAGTTTCAAATCACTGAGCCACACTGAACCTCAGTGTCTCAGTGTGAGCCACACTGAGACAGAACCTGACACTGACCATTGTCAGATGAGAACATGTTCCTAACATAGATATATTTAGCTGTACCCTCTGCTGTTTGGTCTTTGATCCTGTGCAGAGCACACAGTGTCGTGCCAGCTGAGCTGTGTAAGTGTGTGGGCTTAATTCATTTTTCTATTTTGTGCCTCCTGGTTGCCTCTCTCTTCCACTGTCCAGCTCAGAAATTTATCTCAGTGAGTCAGCTTGAAAGATGCTGCAAATGACAGTTTAGATGCTTAGGTTGCCAGAAGTGCAAACAAAGATCTGCCTTTAAGGAGTTATGAAAGAGACTCACCAATACATTTAGCTGAATCTGACAAACTAGTAACAACAGTCAAAGTTTATTTGTGTTCTCCAGGCATTTGTAGGAGTCTTTTCTCTGACATTTTTGAGTATCTGCAGCTTCATAGGGTTACCCACATGATTCATGTGCCAAAGTAAGAGGACTGATCCTCTCTATTGTGTCCATCACACCAGTACTTTCATGCAGTGTCTAAAGCTCAGGAGTGGTTTACATTTTTGCTTTGCAAACAGAAGGTCCCTGGTTGGGACACAACCTTCCCACCCCCACTGGTGTAAAACCTTTGGCAAATTTCCAATATGGATTAACTCACTGTGGCAAACCCTTACAAGAGAGCAGCTAGAGGTGCATATTTGGAGTTGAGGTGACCATGCCTGAAGCTCCACACTTCTTGCTGTACATCTGTAAATAGATACTTGCCCCAGGCGTTTGTTTTTAGTCCCATACCCCAGCTTCTCTCCTGTTTTTCTTTTTTCCTACTCCCACTTAAGTGTTAGAGGGATCTGACCAATCCTCAGTTTTCAGTATTAATCTCGCCTCACCAACCTACCCATGCCCCCCTTGATCTCACTTGAAATGATAGTTGATTGTCACTGAGAAAGAACTTCGATGTATTCAAGAACTCACACTCTCTGGATTTCCTGTTTCGCAGCAGGTGCTGGTAAGTTAGTCAAGAATTAACAGGACCTTTTTTAAACTGTAGCCCAAAAATTTATATTTCTTTTCAGACAGTTTGAACACGAATGAGCCATTTTAGGTTCCAAGTTCTTAACATATCAGGGATGTCACAACACTACTGACCACTTTGCTTCATAAGCCATTTTGATTTCAAGCATGAGGCCAGCAACAGCAGCAGCAGAGAATTTCTAGTAGAAACCTCTTGATAGCAGTCCTCTTTGAAGACCACGACCAAAGCTTTTATTTCATTTTGGACATATCAGTGCAGTTTTTGTGAAAACTGAAACTTCTTGTGTCTTGAAGGAGGTGTAAATAAATATTTGACTTTTAGTTCTGCTCCATTCACTTCTGCTCATCGAGAACTATCTTGCAGGCATCTCTGCTGCACCTCCTGCAGAAAAATTATGTACAACGACATCAACAGGAAATAAAATCAGATCAGTTGGTGACAATGTTAAAAATAGCTAATTCACTTGAAGCAGAAGAATATCCTAAGCTGCATTTAAACATAATGTGTTTTGGCACTTTGTGAGTGTTCAAACTTTTGACAGCTGCTGAGTGACACTGTATACTGTAGGGATAAGTGTAGCCTTTTAGACTATCATATTGTACTGTATGCTCATGCTAACGTAGTTGAAATTTTGTATTTCAGCTGTAAATGCTATTTAAAGTGCTTCATGAATTTCTGGTTCTCGTTTGCTCAAGAACTTGTCATGTAAAGTGAAAATCTGCACTTCATTTAGTCAACAGTACAGAATAAGTCCATCTGTCCGTCTGTCCGTTGTCTACCGCTTTTCTGGGGGTCCAGGTCACGGAGGCAGCAGTTCGAGCAGAGAAGCCAAGACTTTACTATCCCCATCTTTATGGGGGAGACCAAGGCGTTCCTTGCCCAGCTGGGAGACAGTCTCTCCAGTGTGTTTTGGGTCTTCCTCGGGGGTCTCTTCCCAGAGGGACGTGCCCGAAATACCTCAAGAGGGAGACGTCCAGGAGGCATCCTAATCAGATTCCCAAACCACCTCCACTTAAGATGTGGAGGAGCAATGGCTCTACTCTGAGCCTCTCCCAGATGACTCAGTTCCTCACGCTAAGGGTGAGTCCAGCAACTCTGAAGAAAGCTCCCTCTTCACCACGATAGACTGGTGCAACGTCCACATCACTGCTGATGCTGCCCTGATCCATCTGTCAATCTCCTGCGCCATCCTCTCCTGACTCATAAATAAGACCCTGAGATATTTGAACTCCTCCACTTGGGGCAGGACCTCGTCCCCTACAGGGAGAGGGCAATCCACCCTTTTCTGGTTGAGTACCATGGACTCAGACTTGGAGGTACTAATTCTCATCAGTACCTATATACAGAATAAGTATGCATTGTAAATGGACTGGTCATTAGCATTTCTCTACTTTAAAAGAGTACTTAGAGCACTTTTTACTACAAGTCTCATTCACCTGTTCACACACACTGATACAGTGCTTTCTAACAATCATGTACATGCTCATATTGCAATGGATCAAACAATCATCAGCTTTACTGAGAACCTAACACACTTTAGCCAAAACCATGGCTGGTAAAGCACTGTTGTTGCAAAAACTCATATAGGCTTAATTATGCATTACTGATCAAGTAAGTAAGTGAGGCTAAGTGCAGACAGAGGCAGAAAAAACTGCGGAAGGAACTAGACTGAGGAAATCCACCTGAAGACAGCTCAAGTTACAATTTGAGCAGGTAGCTAAAACCTTAGGGTAAGTCAAGGCTGGAAGCTGAGCAGATGGTGGGAGGTGGGAGCTGAGTGGAGCCAAGCCAGTGAGGGAGACAAATGAGACATGAGGCCTGGAAACGGTGGATGAGCCCTCTGTTAAAAGATAACAGAAAAAGCCTTTATTTAGGTAACATGATGATGACAGAACTAATGAAGGAGCCTTGATTGTAAAAGTGGTAGCAGCCAGCAAGGTTTTTCCAGGGCACCTGTCTCTTCTCCTGCAATCACACTATAGCAGAAAGAGGGAAGGTTCAGCAGGCTGGATAGGAAGGGAGGCAGAGGGTGTGGTACTACTTTGCCCATTATCTACCAGGACCTAAGGCTGACTTTGGATGATGTTTAGAAAAGTTTTATAGTGACTGACAGTGTTTTGCAGGAGGTCTGTAATGATGGCAGGTGTCAGCTGGGTCACTGTGTGGTGGGGCAGAAGAGGACAGCTGCTGCTTTTTTGGATTTCCATCATGGGTGAGTCATTACTCTGTCAATTCCATTATTTCTCTGTAGTATGTTAGAGAGTCAAAGTGGGGCTATTTGTTTAAAGTGCCATTCACTTCTGTTGTTTTGTCCTTCTCTCATTCTCTCATATTAGTTTCTATTTTCACTTTTTTTTTTTCTAAAGATGCCATGTGTTTTAAAAACAAAAATCTCTGAGTGAAATGATTACTGTCTGATGCTAGAACATTAAGCATGAATTTCAAAAGTAGGGCACCATATCTCTGCTACTTCTTTGAAAAGTTCTTTCTTCCGGTTCCAAGATTCAACATAATTTCTCTGCAGGATTTATATTTATAATATTGTAACATAAAATAAAATGTATCTAACACTACTCTACATCTGCTTCTTCCCCTTTTATTCACTCAGTCCCTTCATTCCTCCTGCAGCCTCCTCTCCCTCTTTCTCTGCCAGTCCAGATGTCTGTTGTCCCCCATTCCTGGCAGTTTCTCCCTCTGTCCCATGCAGAGCTGGGCCTTCTTTTCTACAATTCCAGCCCTTTTGCCTTTTCTCAGTGTATATTCATGCTGCCCCCACCGGGCCAGGCACCCAACCCAGGCCTCCAGGCTTCATTTGGACCTTACTCAGTGACACAGGTAAGGGAAAAAGCACAGAGGAAGAACCAGAGATGGAGCCGACTGAAAAAACACCTAAATTCTTCAATTCCCCTTTCTTTTTTTACAGCTTATATCAGAGACTGTCCTACCTGCCTCTCCCCCTCTATCTGCCTCCCTTCTCTCAGACAATGTGGAAAGAGAAAGGGATGCAGGAGGACAGGAAAAGTTTAGGGTGAGGGTACTGTTCCACAAGCGAGGTGATACCACTACGAACCTGCAGACTTGTATCACTCTGCATGCTTTCAAGGAGACAGAGGAGCACAAGGCCTCCTGTACCACGCAGGTGAAGAACCAGTTCTCTGATGTCTTTCTTACTCATTTGACTTTTTCCTTCTTTCGCCATTCTTTTATCAGTCTCTCATGGCGCTGTTTTCCAGGGTCCTCTAGGGCTGTGTGTGGTAACTCTGACCCTGCCTAGTGGCTGGTTCGAGAAGCAGCACATCAACCAATCTCATCAGTGGCACAGTAACATCCGCCATTCACATCGCTGGATGCAAAAGCGGAAGTGGCAGCAGGGCATACAACACCGTGGCAACCGCCAGCGTGCAAGTTCTCCATCACTGAGGTGAAAAGACAGTGAGATGGTGTCACTAAAAAGCATCAGTTGAAAGTGGACTGACATTCATATAGTGCTTATCTAGTTCTACTGAACCTTACAGTCTCCTTGTCACTCCATGCAGATCTATGGACCTATGGACTGTTACATTGCACTGACTTCCTTTTGTTTTAAACAGTGGTTTCATCACTGTAGCAACATATTAGATTCTTCTTCTCTTGTGTCATAGTTTAGTTCTGCAGTTACAAAGCTTTAAGCACAGCCACAGGAAATTTTCTATTTCATTTTCATGATTATGCACAACTGGAGGAGTAAGCAAGAGAAATGGAGAGGAATAAGTTATGCAAATGATTAAATCACTCGACGTGCACTGTGAGCTATTGACAGCTGTACATGGACAAATGTGTTTGAAGCAGTTTCTGACAGATATATACATGTCTCATTTAGATACCACCCAACTGTAGATGGGGACATTCAGATGGATGCTCCACGGGCCCTCGGATATCAGCGGGGCCCCATGAAAAACCTAATACAGCTTTACTATTCTTCCTCTGACACAGTGGCTGACCTAAAGATGACACCATCAGGGTATGTATGTGCTGTAACATGCAGAGAGACTCTTCTGTTATTCTGCCCTTTCGCAACCACTTACAACTGGTACTATTCAGTTCATTTGTATTAATATAGCACCAATTCACAACAAAAGTCACCTCAAGGCACTTTACACTGTAAGGTAAAGTTACCACAGTATTTAGAGAGAAAACCCCCAATAATCAGATGATCCCCTATGGGCGAGCACCTGGCGACTGTGGAAAGGAAAAACTCCCTTTTAACAGGAAGAGACTTCTGGCAGAACCAGGTTCAGGGAGCGGCAGCCATCTGCCTCAACTGGTTGAGAATGAGGGGAAAGAGAAGAGAGACTATTGCAGAAATTTACTGTATCTGGATAAACCCCTTGAAATG
>VUQH01090056.1:0-15822 GCA_015106775.1 Etroplus canarensis | reverse complement strand
ATACTGGAGAGGAGAGTCCGGCCATTGGTCGAACCTCGGATTCAGGAGGAACAATGTGGTTTTCGTCCTGGTCATAGCACATTGGACCAGCTCTTTACCTTCTTGAGGATCCTTGAGGGAGTTCCTTGGGAGTTCACCCAACCAGTCTACATGTGTTTTGTGGATTTGGTGAAGGCATTCGACCGCGTCCCTCGTGGATTCTTGTGGGGGGTGCTTCGGGAGTATGGAGTATTGGGCTTCTTGCTACGAGCAATCCGATCTCTATACAGCCGTTGCGACAGTCTGGTTCGTATTGCCAATAACCAGTCTAACTTGTTCCCAGTAAGAGTTGGACTCCGCCAGGGCTGCTCTTTGTCACTGATCCTGTTTATAATTTTTTTTCTTGTCATTTCTTAAAA
This sequence comes from Etroplus canarensis, assembly GCA_015106775.1. Classification (NCBI taxonomy): domain Eukaryota; kingdom Metazoa; phylum Chordata; class Actinopteri; order Cichliformes; family Cichlidae; genus Etroplus; species Etroplus canarensis. The sequence goes on along the minus strand of VUQH01090056.1, from coordinate 15,424 downwards.
CAGTATTCGGGAATAGTTGTGCAGGCTTTTCGAAGGACACTCCAAAGCACTTCTTTGGGTTGTTGGCTGCCTTTTGTTCCAATCTCTATTAAGATGATTCCACACTGCTTCAAAAATGTTGAGGTCCAGGCTCTGGGGAGAACAATCCATTATAGTGTTCCACTGAGTGTTTTTCTATCCAAGTAAGCTTTTATTGCATTGGCAGCATGTTTGGAATCATTGGAATCAATTAAGCTGTTGCCAATTGGACACTTTCCAGATGGTATTGCATGGTAAATCAAAATCTGACAGTTAATAATTCCATCAATTTTCTGACACTGCTGTCAGAGAGTCAAGGCACACCAGGCACATGCAGAGATGGGATGGCTAAGGGGACTGGAGCACCTGCCCCTTTTGCCGCTTGACCCCCAAAGTGCCCTTTTGGCAATTTTTTTTTAATTTTGTGGAGCATGGCTTTCTGTGATCCTTCACAAGAACATTTAATATAATTATTAATAGATTATAATAAATGACCTCCTACCTGCCAGTCCATCATATGTCACCGCATGACCCTTCACCTTAAAATTTGCCATGATGTGCCAAGCAGAGAGCAGAGACCAGACTTTGAGCACCTGCCCCTTTAGATATTTCTGCACAGCCCTGCTCCACACCAATGATGTTACTGGCCTGTGTCATGGTTCGTGTGAGAGAGCGCAGGCAGGACCCAAATATGCAGACTCAGAGACTGACTGAAGAACTAAAAAGGCTTTATTCAGCCACTCACCAAACGTAGTTACAAAGTCCATGAAAATAAGGCCAACACAAAAAGCAACAAAGCAGAACTCTCTCACAGGCATAGATCCAAAACAACGACTACGAGGATGTGACACAGAACTGAAGAGACAGAGTATAAATACACAAGGACTAATGAGCAACGAGGGACAGGAGGGAGAGGAACACAGGTAGCAACAATCAGGAGCAGGAAGTAAGACTAAACACAATGCACGAGACCAACCAGGTTGCAAAATAAAACAGGAACAGAAAACAAGGCAGAACATGACACAACAGTAACTTGACATCAGACAACATAGAGAAAACACTGGGGAACTGAAAATAACAAAGGAAGGCTCTGAAGAGTAAAAATGCAATAACGAACAGAACTAAGGCAAACCCCAATATACATAAACAAATATGGAACACAGGAAACTCAAAAACCAAGGATATGCCTAAGAAACACAAAACTAAACGACAACAGAGCAGGACCATGATAGCCTGTTGGTGTATTTCCATTGTAATAGTTGCCTTTTACTTTATCCTTGAATGATTTATGGGTCATTTTAAGTGACTTACCAAACAAAAATAAAAGCATTCCCCAGTAAATGGTCAAATACAAGGACTGGACTGAAAATGAGTGAAAAAGCAGTCAATGTCCAAAGAAAAACTTTGAAAGACGGTCAGAAAGTCTGGAGAACCAATGCTCAAAACCACTTTTAAAAAGTACAAAAAAGTGTGGCTCCATGCAAGGCGAATATAAAGACATGAGGGGTGGCTCAGGACCTGTACATCACACATGTAGTGTCTTCAAAATGCAGTCACATCCAATGGTTACTTGCCCTGCAGTTCACACACTCACCGTTAGATGGTAGCATCGTGCCCCCAGTGAAAACCCAAGTCGGCTAACAACCAGGAAGAAAATATCAAAATATTGAGTATTTGTTTTCAGAGGTAAAGTGCGTGAAGCTTGGTGGCAGTGTACTTTGATACGTGATTTCCACAGAAAAGAACCCACCTCTAACCCTCAATAAAACCCCAAAACTTTGTTTTTGTCCCGGCGCTGGTACTGATAAAGTTCTAGTTTGAACCTCTGCTAACAGGATGGCGGCCGATCAAACTGTACGCGAAGTTCCCCCTTCATTATCTGCGAAAGTGGTTGGGTATGTTGACAGCCGATCGAATGAATTTGTCGCAGTGTTTGATAACATGGGGGACTGTATTATTTTATCCAAACAGCTTTATAACGGTGGAAATGCCGAGGTCAGGCTAGCAGTAGCATTAGCTCGTTGCTAACAAAAAATCCAGTCAGTTGGCAATGATACTGAAGACAGGGTGTTATTTCAGTTAAACCAGAGAGGTTATGAGAAGAAAGGCTTGGGTTAAACCTAGACAAATACAACTATGATTTTTTTGCATTTAAAATTCCTGCAAAGCACGGGATATGTTGCTGATTAGCTGGTTAGCCTATGAATCAATGCTGCAGCATTATAAGGTGATCCGTGTGTCATGAACAGCTGCCTTTCCTCTGCAGGTCATTTGCTTATTTGACCATAAGAGACAGATTACCCACCATCCTGACCAAAGTTATAGACACAATCCATCGCAATAAAAACAAGTTTTTTGAAGAATATGGAGAGGTAAGGCTGACCAGTCATATTAATGTGAGATGTGTTTATAAAATTCTACATGCAGGTTCATTAAAGAATTGAATTTGGTTTTACCTGTGTCTCCTCTTTCACCCAGGAGGGTATTCAGGCAGAGAAGCAAACCATATCTCTGCTGTCTAAACTGAGGAATGAGTTGCAAACTGATAAGCCAGTGTTACCACTGACAGACGACCTACTGGACACAGAGGCCTGGAACCAGTACTTGCAGAGGCAGCAGAAACTGCAAGGTGACCAGGAGTCTGTGAGCTGGTTCAAGTCTCCATGGCTTTATGTGGAGTGCTACATGTACCGCAGGATACATGAGGCCCTCTGGCTCAAGTGAGAAGCATTTACAACTTATAAATGAAGTAATTTCCTATCTAGATCCTGCAATTTTGTAGTAACTATTGTTATATCAGAATCCTTTATAATCCGTGGGGGGAGGGTATATAGATATATCTATATATAAATATATAGATATGAAAGATTAAAAAATGAAAATGTACAAAACTATGTGTGAAAAGCACAGTGTCTCATAAATACGCACAGTTAAAACGGTAAAAGAGTAGATATAAATAAGTGTAAATCTTAGAGGTAGAAAAATGAAATGAAAATAATTGAATCTATATGTAAAAAGTGCAATATGTTACATAAGCACACAAAGTTAAAAGTTAAAATCAGTACTATTTACAAGATATGTCCTTAAGATAAACAGGCCAGCTGTGTTAGAGGTAACTTGTATATTGACCAAACATTGGTAGAGATGGTGGAAGATTTTGCTTATGATCAGTGGCAGGTGTTTATCTGTAATTAAATGGTGTGATCAAGTCATTTTTTTGTAGTGAATATCTTTTAGTTTTTCCTGCACAAAATGGCAATATAAGTAACAAAAAAGCAGAAAAAACAAAAAATTGGCTTGTAGATAAATTGTTTTCATCAATACCAGCCCCAAATTTCACAATTGGTGTATCTCCAGTAAATGTGGTCCTACGCTAAGGCTGGCATTTATCTCTGTTAGCTAGATTACTCCGAACACTACAAAACTAAATTGTGAAACATGTGAAAAAGATGCACCCACTTATTTGTAGTGTAGCTCTAGAGTATCTGTTTGAAAATGTGAGATCCTCCTCAGCAGAGGATATGCTCTCCAGTTGCCTTTTTAGTTTCTTTATATCGTGCTCTGATTTTTGTGCTTGTCATGATTGTATGTCTTCTTTTATTTCAGTCCTCCTATCAGTGACTTCGATGTCTTTAATGAGGGAAAGACTCAGAGCTTTTTTGATTCTTCCCTGGCTGTGATGACCTTATGCACGTACCTGGAGGAAATCAATAAGAACATTGAGGAACTCTCAAAGAATCAGCTGTTTGAGCATTTCAGCAAACTAGTACAGGTCAGTGTCCTTTATAGCTTTTTAAGACCATATGCTTAGAAGAAAAGTTTGCCAAAAAATGCTTTTAATTTTCAGGGTTGTATGTAAATTTCTATTCTTTTAAAATAATTTTTAGTTATTTCAGTGCAATAATACATTGCTTTGTAGTATGAAGAAGTGAGTGATTTTGGTTACATCTGAGATTAGCTCTCCGCTTATGAATCATTGAGGTGATTGGGAACCTGATTTAACACAAACCTACTAATACCTTGGGGGTTCACTGTGTAGCAGGGCAAATGCCATGCTACCTACTGCCCACTGTCCAGCTTTGGCATTTATAGGGTCTGATTTATTAAAACCTGTAATACTATGTAAATATGATGGATCAATCCTTGGAACATTGATATTTTAGTGACATTTACAAAAGCAAGTACAAAACTCATTGTTTTTGCAGTGTTATTTCATTAGTGTTTGTTCACAAAAATATTAATATTGTGACTCTTTTAAGGTGTCCTTATGGGGAAACAAATGTGATCTGTCTATATCTGCTGGCCAAGAAAACTCCCAGAAGACCAGTCCACTAGATTCCCTCAGCAGCCTGCAACCCTTCATCTTGGTGAATGACACCAAAATGGTATGGTCAACTCTTACTTCTGTTCAGAGGCTGGGAGAATCAGGGAAAACCACTGCAGACAGAGTGGACTTTGTACTAGACAATGCTGGCTTCGAGTTGGTCACTGACTTGATCTTAGCAGACTTCCTGGTCTCCTCTGGCCTTGCACGTCAGATCCATTTTCATGGCAAATCCCTTCCGTGGTTTGTCTCTGATGTCACAGTTAAAGATTTTCAGTGGACCATCCGGATGACCATGGCGACCAATCACAAGTGGGTGTCCAAGAGTGGTGCTCAGTGGCAAAGATATCTGAAAGAGGGTGTGTGGTGCTATCACGATCATCCTTTCTGGACACAACCCCATGAATTCTGCGACATGGCAGCTGATGCTCCTGACCTGTATACGACCCTGCAGGGGGCAGACCTGGTGTTGTTTAAAGGCGATCTCAACTACAGGAAGCTGACAGGAGACAGGGACTGGGATCACACAGTGAGCTTCAGTACTGCGCTTCGTGGTTTTGGACCTGCACCACTGTGTAGCCTGAGGACTCTCAAGGCTAACGTTCAAGTTGGGTTGCAACCAGGACAAGGGGAGACGCTTACTTCCCAAGATCCTAGCTGGATGACCAGCGGAAAGTACGCTGTTATTCAGTTTTACAACCCAAAGTCAGAATAATAAGACTCACACTAGGATCTCACTTTGACAACATGGATTTTAAAAGACATAACTTGAAGAAAAAGCTTCAAAAGCACGAGGTACATTTAAGCCATCAGATACCTAAGTTCTAAAAAGCTGATACATCTTCTCTTCTTTATCTTCTAATAGTACTTAATCAAGTTTAAGACAAAAATGCACCGTATCAGTAATAGTCAGTAAACATTTTCAAAACATCGTCTCTTAACAAAGTGTTTGCGCTTTTAAATTGAATTGGTTTATGTTTAAACTCACAACTTATTTTCAGACCTAACTTCACACCTTGCTTTTTTCCCAAAAGCGAATGTGCTGTCCACCCTGAATTAAGTCATAATGTTTACAGGTCAATGCTGTCAACAGTTACTGAGGTAAAGCTGAATATGAGTTCTAGAGAAGAAATGCAGTTAAGGAGAGTGATGATAAATGTAATTTAGTTATTTTTTTCTTGATTCAGCTCAGGTTGTTTTACTGTGTTATTGATATGCATGCATAAAAAAAAGCATATATTCACCCAAAGCAGATTGTAACAATATTTTTTTGTTTTCTTCAGTTTGACAGATACTAAATTGTTGGTGGAGCAGTGTAACCATGACTGAAAATGTGCTATTTTTTTGTTTAAAATGGGAACCCAGACTTCTGTATCTCCATAGATTAAAAATGGATGTCTGTGTGCTCACTGTTATATCATTTGTCACTTTTGGTATTTAACAGATGATGTTAACTGCATTCTTACAGTGTTGCTGGCTGAGAATATATTATTTTAATGAATTGTTTTAACCTAATAAATCCCTGCTATGACTGGTCCTTTCCCCCCTACTGTCGTACTTTACAGGCAAGAAAAAAATGCTTATGGGTGATATATAATAAGCATTGAATTTACCTGCATTTTTATCTTATGTGTGAACAGAGCAGTTAACAGTTAACAAATGCATACGTAAAAACATGAAAGAATCGATCAAAAGATAGCTTATAGGTAGCTCACCAGAGTTGTTGCCTATTGACATTTCATATACTCAGGTCGTGTTGGACCTAGAAAAACAGCTGAAAAACTGCAGCATGTGCATTACAATTCTGGATGAGCTGTAAAAACTCAATGGCATAATTTGGGCTGCTGTGATGCTTTGTGAATGGTCTGTTATGAAAATGAAGCCTTATTACTGCAAGAGGCATCCCATCTGAAGTCATTTAGGTGATTTAGCTGTTTCATTTTTCACCCTTCATTCTTCTTTTTCTTGGTGTAACCATGTCTTCATTTTACTCATGAGAAAATGCAAAAAAATAAAAGATCATCAGGGCCACTTGTTTTCTACTTGACCTGACATGTCCTGAAAATTGGGCTGTTTACACAAGAAAGATGCAGCACAGAGAAGGGAAAATTAGGGCTCTGTGTCAAATGTTTTTCCCTTGGTGGCCTTCATCAATTATTGAACGAAAATGTGTTTTTGAATTTCCCACATTAATTACAATGCTCATCTGATGGGCAAGAAAACTTGAATTCAACAACTTGAAGAATTTTGGCAGGCTTTTCTGTTATTTGCAATGAAGTTTACGACTGAAAAGTGCTGTGAAATAATTATTTCTACATTAAATTTTTAATAATTGTGGCATTTCATATTTTATACTCTGCCCCTTTGCTTCAAGTATTCTGTTAGTTGAAGTGATAAATTAATGATCTACAGGTCTATGCTGTGGTTCTGCAACATAGGTCAACCTTCTTTTAATGAAAAATCACTTTTAAGTATCTTTTTAAAATTTCTGTGATTTTCATTGTAATCTTTATAAGAAGAAATTAATTTTTGTTATACAGCATCTGAAATTTAAAAAATCTTTAGTCTCTTCATTTGAGATGGATTGTGTAATTTCTAGCTGTCAGAATAAGATTTGACCTCCTGCTTTGTTTACTGTGTTATGGTGACCTGGCACTTAAACACACGACAGTTATCGATTTTGGCTGTATCTTTAATTTGTTTATCCTTTTTTCAAACCTTTCCACTGTTCCCTTCCCATTGTGTCCAATGAGCCCAGATAGATGCCTGTGAGGCAAGCTAAGTGAAAGAGAAGATTCAAACTGCCTGCATTGCACAGCAGATATGAGGATGTAAGAGGTGAGTCATGTACTGTGGTAGACTTTGGGTTTCGTTTAGCCTCTGTTGTTATAAACCATTGTGGTATCACATTTCCACAGTGATTTCTTTCTTTAATTGCAGATTCAGGTGTGTTCCATAATCTGGCTGTAAATAGAATAGCAGTAGATCATACTTGTATATAGTACTGTGCTGGTATCGGCTGAGTGCATAATGAGCATTGTTAACTTTTCTCCACAAACCAGGTATAACCATTGAAAGCTTTTCATTTTAAACCAAATGTGAAATGGGAACTGTGGTGTGCATGGGAAGATGGAAGTTGTTTATAAGTCACTATTTCTGGACATCTTTTTTCCTCTGTCCCACCAGCCTTCCTTCCCTCCCACATTTTAGTGAAGGTTTATTAGAAAAAAGGAAAATGCTTTGCTGACATAAAATTTAAGGGAGGAGTTGTTTAGATTAGTTCTTTTCAGATTTTCTGGAGCTTGGTGGACACAAGTTCAAAGAAGATATGGCAAAAAGACTTGAAGAATAGTGGTCCATCCAAGTTGTCTGACAGGCTTTATTGGAGAGAAGAAACCCAGAGAGCGAGTGAGGGAAAAAAGAGGTAGAGCAACACTCCACTCCCCCTCCCGTCAACTGGGAAAGCAAGTCTAAATCATGTTGCTTATCACTGCTGTTGTGCTGTGATGTTGCTCAGGCAGAGCCCAGTGCAGAACAGACAGCCGTGCGGACCACTACTCAGACCCAGGGATAGCCCAGCCTCCTCAGAGCTGGAGCCCCTCTCTCCACCTCGTGTCTTGCCTTCGCCGCGTGCCCCCCTCAGTGACATGTACCCCGAAGAGAGCCGGGGGTCTGGAGGGGTAGCCACTGTGGACTTCCTGGAAGGGACGTATGACTATGCTGCCCCCACCCCTGCCCCAACTCCTCTTTACAGCCACTCCACCACTGGCTGCTACTCCGCTCCTCTGGACGCTCATGGACCACCCTCTGATGGCAGTCTTCAGTCCCTGGGCAGTGGGCCGACCAGTCCTCTTGTGTTTGTGCCCTCCAGCCCACGGTTGAGCCCCTTTATGCACCCGCCCAGCCACCACTATCTGGAAACTACTTCGACACCTGTGTACAGGTGAGAAAATGCAGTTTTTCTATATGTGAGTCACCAGAGTGGAGAAAAGTGACAGGTATGCTTCACTCAGATTTGTAGACTGATAAAATGAATTTTTTACCCCCGATGATACATTTATTTTTGTATCTCAAGGTAAGTGTGTAGGTTTGTGAGCAGTGGCACGTCCCATGCTTGTTCGTGATTGTTTGGTCAGTTCTTTATGTAAAAGTTTGGAGATGGTGCAAGCATTATAAGAGTAGTTAAATCAAAACCAGATCAGGCTTGTTTTTTTCAGTATGGCTGTTTTAGCTTGCTATATCATGTCTTCAGGCAAATATGCCAGAAAGAAAATAAATAAGCTTCTTGTTTTATATGCTTCTGAGATTTCTTTACCTCCTTGAAGTTTTCTGTTGAGGGATAGGAGGATGTGGCTACAATATTACATTAAATATTTTTAACTAGTGAATTATAACAACTGCATTAAGTGGAGCCCTCTAAATGCCATTAAAACAAAACAGTTTTATATCCACATAGTTTTTTTATTCTCTTGCTTTATACAAAACATTACCATTATCTCTGTTGAAAAGATCAAGCTTTGTCCTGGTTTCTTATTCCAGAGATTAAGGGCTTTGTTAAGGACCTTGAAAAAGGAACAATACGTAAGAGCAACAGAAGTACACATTCAGTTTCCTGACTCAGGTGGAAAATAACTCTTTCCTAGTTGTCAGCCATTGTCGTTTTAAAGGCATTCTGTTTTGTTTGATTTTATGATGAAACGACTCAATATCAAAATATTAATTTTCTGACAAATTGTCCTGAGAGTTCATTAGCATCACCATAGATTTTTATGAAAACAACAAAAATTAACTAATTAAAATTCATGCCCTGCTGCAGATCCAGTCACCAGCCGGTCCCCAGAGAGGACCAGTGTGGTACCCGTGACGAGGCATACAGTGTGGGGGAGTTAGGAGCAGGAGCTGGGGAGTTTGAAATGACTAAAGAAACGCGTTTCTGTGCCGTGTGCAGTGACTATGCCTCTGGGTACCACTATGGGGTGTGGTCCTGTGAGGGCTGCAAGGCCTTCTTCAAGAGGAGCATCCAGGGTAGGTAGTCTGTCTGTTTTATCTGTTTATGATCAGTGGATGTAAGTCATGAAATTGTGCTTTATTTTTGTTAAACACTACATGTTCTATATTGTGTCTGTCATAGAAAATAACCATATTGAAGAACACCATGCGCTACAGTAATGGACTTCTTACAGAGAGTGTTATCATACTGAAAGACATAGTGTCCTGTCCTTCACCCAGAGAAATTAAATATGGTTTAATTTAAGACATCTGTATATCCAAAGAACATTTCTAACATAGAAAGTTTGAATGTTGAAAGATAGCGACTTGTTTTGCCAGCTTTTTAACTGGCTTATTATACAGAAGTGAATGACCTGTAATGTTGACAAAGAAATAAGCAGAGTTTGAGCACTGTCATGTTAAAGGGGGGGCTGAAGAAGGAGGCTCATCTTTGTGAAATTGAGATTGAACACAATTTTGATCTCAGCATTTTAGTTATTTTCACTTGTGAGCCATCAGCCATTTTCCGGCCTCTTGTACCGTTGCCTCTGTTTGCACACTAAAACTACATTTGCTTGGTCATGTTCATGACATGATGCAGTTGCATATTGATGTAAAGTCTTACAATAAAAGGCTGCTCATGAAGAAACCAATTGTCTCCATGGTGATGACAAAGCCAAGATGCCATGTTTTAATTTTCTCCATCTCAGATTCATTTAGGATGGAGAATAGAGTGTTCCTGGCTACTAAATAACCTAAATCTGAACTGAACACTGGAGTGGGGAGCTGAAAGTAATGGATTTTCTTTCATCTCAGGTCACAATGACTATATGTGCCCAGCAACCAATCAGTGTACTATTGACAAGAATCGGAGGAAGAGCTGCCAGGCTTGCCGTCTTAGGAAGTGCTATGAAGTGGGCATGATGAAAGGAGGTAAACACCAGTAGAAAATTCCCCATCTTTTTCAGGGCCAGGCTGTCTTTCAAAATGTGTTTGTATCTCACTGTTTTTATATGATTAAGAAACATTCTATTAATATTTTTAAACAAATGAGCTTTTCTGTACATTGTTTTTTAAAGTCAGATATGCAAACTATGCCTATGATCACACTCTTCTTGACAAATTTAAAAGCTAATTGGCTTGCTGCATAGAACTCTGGCACACACGAGACTGCTGGTGGATACAGATAAGCTTGAGACTAACTTTAAAATGACCTTGAAGAGATTTCCTCTTAAGGAGTACAACTGCTGATAGGTACATACTTGCATTTTTGTTTTCATACTTCTTGAATCACTCAGCCATCCAAATAAATCTACACATTTGTGGTGAGAACAGGACATGAAGTTATTTCTGATTAATGTGGTGGAAAAAGTTTGGACACACCTTCTCATTTAATGGTTTTACTTTATTTTCATGACTATTTACATTGTAGATTCTCACTGAAGCCATCAAAACTATGAATGGACACATATGGAATTATGTATTAAAGAAAAAAGTGTGAAATAACTCAAAATATGTTTTATATTTTAGATTCTTCAAAATAGCCACCCTTTGCTTTGATTACTGCTTTGCGTGAGTGAGGTTGCAATTTTATTTTTGCTATCTGCATGTTATTTTGTCCCTGGTATGTCCTCAAGGTATGCGTAAGGATCGTGGACGTGTTTTGCGGCGTGAAAAACGGCGGATTGGCGTCAGTGACAAAGACAAAGCTGCTAAAGACCCAGAGCACACAAGGGCGCCCCCTCAAGATGGGAGGAAGCGCATAAGCAGTAGCGGTACAGGTGGTAGTGGAGGAAGATCTTCTTTAACTGGAATGTCTCCTGATCAGGTGAGGAAACAAAGTCTGTGAAAGAGTTTTATGAAACACCACTTTCAGGTTTTGTTGGTTAGGGGGAAATTTTGACCTGAGTATCTTTAAAATATTAGGTATTATCCTTTCCATTTAAGTTTTCTAGTCTTCTGAGTGCATATAGATATCATTGTTATAATCAGACTGTTCACCTGGCAGGATATAAGATAAAAGTCATTTAACATTATCTCCACAGGTGCTCCTCCTACTCCAGAGTGCCGAGCCTCCAATCCTGTGCTCTCGTCAAAAGATGAGTCGACCCTACACAGAGGTCACCATGATGACCCTGCTCACCAGCATGGCTGACAAAGAGCTGGTCCACATGATTGCCTGGGCCAAGAAGCTTCCAGGTTGGAATGAATAAAAACAACTTGGCAGAGGACACCAATAAAGATTCACAGCTCTTTTTTTGTCAGCAGAGAAACCTTGCAAATTATACTTTAATTTTTAAGACTGGAATGAAATAGATTCAGAGTTGAAGCAAGAAACTAAATTTTGCTGGCTGTAGTGTAGAGGCTGATGATGGAGTGACGGATCAATGGCATAGTTAGTTTACAAGATGCATTCTAGCCTAAACCCATCTTTGACTTTGAGGCTTTCTTCAGACTGTGTCAAGTATCCTGTAATGTTCCTAGGCCATTAACATCAACAAATATACTCTCTGTAAGATGGTGAGAATTTATTACAGGACTGTGACTGTTTTTGTTGTGAAAAGTGAACCACCCACACTTGTTGCGCTGTATTTTTAAACAGCTTTAAATGTCTTCAGCTTCCCTAAAACTGTAGCTCACCTAATATATTGAAAAACAAAATGACCTCACATGAACTGATCAGGTGTAGTTGGGTGGTGATTTAAAAGTCCCTTGGTGGATCATTAAGTCTTAAAGCCAGAGTGATGGGGTGCATTTTAATAAAAATCTTTCCATTAATCATGCAAGTGCTATGATCTCTTTAGCTTTAGATTGATATGTAAAATTACCTGCCAAGTGAATGTATATGTGAGGTCAGGTGCAAAACATGGGAGTCATTCCTGCTGGAGCGTGTTGACATCTGACAAAATCTTGGAAATAGTGTCTTAAACATACAAAAGTAAAGTGTGACAAAGGCTGTAGCCATCTGTTGTTGTCTACTTGACTTCACAGGAAACAGCAAGGAGATGGGAGACCTTTGTATTAAAGGCACATATGAGCCCCAAGCAAAAGCAGAGCCATTACAGTGAGGGTAATTACAGTCATCACCTTTCGAGAGGATTGTTTGGTCAATCTGGTGGCACCCCATAGAGCCTAAATGCAGTAAAACACATCATCCTTTTGCATGTGCTCGCTCTCTCTCACTAACACACCCGGCAGGGAGCTCTAAGAGAGCAAACTCTGATTTTGAGGGAGTATAACCTTGTGCCTCACTAAAAGCCTGAACAGACACAGTTTTAATTGCAAGAAGTCCCAAACATTGTACAGAGGGGGGACAATGGGAGTGATTTGGCTGTAATTACATATGAATTTAGACACCTGAGTGCCAGTGATAAGGTTTCTTATGAAGACTGAGAAATTACAGATAGTTTTAGTTAAGTAGCTGTTCCCTGGAGTAAAACATGAGTGTGAATGTTTTTTTATTTGAGTGGGTTGAAGGTGAATGGAAAAAAATATGTCATTACATGATATAGTTAAAACCACAGATATTCTGAATAGTCTTATCTGCTGTTGTTGGTGTCTGGCTAACAATGGCTGTGATCAGGCTCAGATCAGCTAAAACACCTAATAGCCAGTATTTGTAGTGAAGATTTTTAAAAAATTGGTGTAAGAAGTTGTTAGTCAAAGACATTATATAGGTTTTGAGCAGGTTGCTTAAAATTCTCAAAAGTTATAGATGTGCTGTGCATGGTTTGGGTCACTTCTACCGCATCCTGTGTTGTTTTTCTAGGTTTTCTGCAGCTGTCCCTTCATGATCAGGTGCAGCTGCTGGAGAGTTCATGGCTAGAGGTGCTGATGATTGGGCTTATTTGGAGGTCCATCCATTGCCCTGGCAAACTCATCTTCGCACAGGACCTCATACTGGACAGGTAGCAAGGGATACCGTCCTCATTTTCACCTTTGTGTAGTTTTTCATCTCTCTGTCCCTGCTTTTCCAACCCATTTCTCTTTCTTGCTCTGTCTCACACACATCTTAAGAGTGATACATCAGCATTGTAAATTTTCCATTTCACACCTTGCCAGCCATTGTGCCATCCCAACACATCTATCAGAGAGTGAAAGACTAATTACATGTTCCCTACGGAGAGGAGAGCAGCCTCTCTCCTACCTGAAATACCCTGCCATCATTACAGTGCTGAGCTTGCAGCCAGGAAAGAGATTTAATCAAAGCCTCAATGCAAGGAATGATGGAAAACGGAGAACAGAGCGAGAGATGACAGTGAGAGAGAGCTAAATAATGAACAAAGAAGACGAGAAAATAGAGATCCAGGGAGACACGGCTGTTTTCCGCTTTACAGGCACAGCCTGTTCCATCCATTTCCCCCATGTTAAGAGTAAACAAGCTGGCCAAACCATAGTATCTACCTCAGAGGAAAAGAGAGGCAGAGACGGATAGAGGGATGAGTGAGACATACAGGCAGACAGAGCTTTTACCCTCTGATGTGGCTGATGGTCCCATTTGATTCAAAAGTGTGTTAGAGAGTATTATCTCTAAAACCTGGTTCCCATATGAGTGTCCTTATCAATTGCACTTGATGACTAAAATGCTGCAAGACCAGGGTTAACAAATTCCCTTGGCTCTGTGCTATCCAAGTTTACCTTGCACTCCAACCACATCATCCATCTTTCCATCACTTCTCAACTGTGTCGACAAATGGAGTGTTGCAGTCATTCAGTCCATTAGTTATCTATCTGGTCAGTCTTTGAATAGTTTCATGCTAGTTTCATGTAGATCAGAAGTTGGGATTTGTTTGTGTTAAACCCGCTGTAACTTCTATTCCTTTATCAAAATTGTATTTACTTATTGCATAACTCATGTTCTTAAGTTTGTTTTAAAAAAAGTTCATCCTATACGAGGTATTGATTTGTTTTGCTCTCTAGGAACGAAGGGACCTGTGTTGAGGGCATGGCTGAGATCTTCGACATGCTGCTGGCCACTGCTTCCCGCTTCCGCATACTCAGGCTCAAACCTGAGGAGTTTGTGTGTCTCAAAGCTATAATTTTACTCAACTCTGGTAGGTAGCATGTTAGCGTCACCTCATTTTCAGAGAAAGTGAAAGCAGAGTAAATGGTCTGATACTTATATAGTTCTTTTCCACTCTAATTGAGCACTCAAAGCACTTTGTTCTACAAGCCTGATTGACAGCGCTTTATTCTATGCCTTAAGCTCATTTTTTATATCTCACATTTGCATTTATACTCTGATGGATGTATTGGGAGAAACTTGAGGTTTGGCATTTTGCCTAAGGGCGCTTCAGCATGTAGGCTGGAGTAGCCGGGGATCAAACCACCAACCTTCTGATTGGAAGACTTGTCGCTCTACCTGCTGAGGCACAGCCACCCTGTGATGCCTGGAAACACCAGGGACACTTCACAGATAAAAACATACTCTCACAAGACAGTTTATTTTTACATCCTCACAATTTTGTTCACAAGCAAACCACACCAATGGTTTGTGTCTCTTTTCCAGGGAGTAAATATTGAACCATGTCAAACTACACCCACAGAGGTGAAGCTCAGAGTGGTGCACAGGCATATTAGGCGAACAGCGCGTTCTGGAGAGGTCTGTACTGTCAATATGCCCAATAAATGTTCCCATGACAACATGAGATGGCACAGAGGACTGCGTTTGCCCCGGAGATTTAAGTATCCTATATAAGTCTGAAATACCAACGTAATGACACTACTGGCTCAGCTGCTGGAGCAGGATGAACTTTAGATTACTGTGTGATTACAATGCTTCATCTTAAGTGTGTGAGTCAGATCCTTTCTCAAATATTTTTTTAATTCTAGCAGAAATCTGTGGCAAACTGAGTTTTATCATGGAATTTATCATTAAAGAAAACTTATTATGTTCCTTTCCAGCTCCATATTACTATTCTTGGACTGTACTAGAGTTGTTTTGCATGATTCACAGCAGAAATAATCCTTATTCATCTTACACTTGGCTTTTGTGTCACTGAAACTAGCCATTTTAGCACCTTTCAGACTATTGGAACAGCAGGTAGGTGGGGGTGTCATACCCACAGCCAGAGCTGTGTGCCTGAGATGACC
>VUQH01090055.1:0-14450 GCA_015106775.1 Etroplus canarensis | reverse complement strand
TATAATCTCCCATCCTGACATGCTGGGGCCTGTTACTGAGGAAGTCCAGTATCCAGGTGCACAGTGATCTGCCCAGGCCCAGGTTGCCCAGTTTATTGACCAGTTTATGAAGAATGATTGTGTTGAAGGTGGAGCTGAAGTCCACAAACAGCAGCCTCACATATGTGTTGGAGGAATCCAGGTGTGTGAGGGCTGGGTGGAGGGTCATGATGACATCCTCTGTTGACCTGTGTGCTCTGTAAGCAAACTGGTGTCGATCGAGGTCAGCATTGATGCTAGCTTTGATGTGAGACAGGATGAGTCTCTAAAAGCATTTGGAGATTATGGGGGTCAGGGCAACTGGGTGGAAGTCATTGACGCAACTCACTGTGTTCCTCTTGGGTACTGGGACGATGGTGGATGTCTTAAGGCATGTGGGAACTACAGACTGCAGCAGCAAGAGGTTGAAGATGGTGGTGAAAACCCCTGCTAGCTGGTCTGCGCATGCCTTAAGTATCCTCCCTGTGATTCCATCTGGACCAGCTGCTTTTCTCGCATTAACTCTGCGTAGGGTGGCTCTGACCTGGTACTGTTGCAGCTGGATGGGGGCGTTACCCCCCTCTGGAAGAGCTGGGCAGGTCCGGGCCTCTCCGTTGTGCTGGTCAAAGCGAGCAAAGAACTGGTTCAGGGTGACCGGTAGGGTTCTGTCGGCGGAGTTTGCCGACAGTGTGACTTTGTAGCCGGTTAATTCCTCGATCCCCCGCCACATGTTCCGGGTGTTATTATTTTCAAAGTGTTCCTCAATGTGCTGTTTGTAGCCTCGCTTTGCTGCTTTGATGCCTCTCTGCAGGGCCTGGCGTGCCGTTTTGTAAGCCTGCTCGCCTTCTGATTTGTAGACATCATCACATGTTCTGAGCAGGACACGTACCTTGCTGTTGAACCACAACTTCTGGTTCGGGAACACTTTGATGGTCCTGGACGTTGTCACCCTTCCTGTGCAGTAGCTGATATAGGAGAGCACAGCAGATGTGTGTCTCTCCAGGTCTGTCTCCTCAGCAAATATTCCCCAATCTGTAGATTCAAAACAGTCCTGAAGGGCTGAGGTGGCTTCTTCAGTCCACACTTGAACTGTTCTTGTTGCTGGTTTTTGTCTACAGATTATATGTCATAACTGGTGGGCAAGGGGGACTCAAACGCAGGACGCAGCATGTAAAAGTTCAGAGTCTTTATTACAAATGTGCGTGCAGCACACAGCGATCCAGGCAGGAACCAACCTGACAAACACACAGTAGTGGTTGGAGGCAGGAGCTCAGCCAGAGCTCGTAGGCAGGCTAAGAAGCGTTGAGGAGGGTATGCAGCTGTGGCACGAAGAATGGTGAAGGCAGCTACATCCATGAACACACTCAACGATCTGGCGACGAGCAGTGCTCGCAGCCGGTTTAAGAATAGTCAGCCAGAATGCCGGGAGGATGAGCGGTAGGTGTGACCCGCAGGTAATTAGGTCAGGGCTACCACACCTCCTGCAGAGTGATAGGGAGAGAGAAAAGAGGGAGGAACGAGCATGCACAGACAAAACATAACGCAAAACATATGACAGGCCGACCAGGAGGCGAAGGTCATGACATTATAGGTTTATAAGCAGGAATCAGCAAGAGAGAGGTGGTCAGAGAATCCAAGATGTGGCAGGGGGGTGGCTTTATAAGCATCTGGGATGTTAGTGTAGACCTGGTCCAGAGTATTTTCCTCCCTTGTGGGAAAACTCACGTTTTTGAAGAATCTTGGCAGGACAGACTTCAGGTTGGTGTGGTTAAAGTCACCTGCCGTGATTACAGCACAGTCTGGGTGCACCGACAGCTGCTTGCTAATGGAGCATTGTAGCATCTCCATGGCAACCTTAGCATTGGCTTGCGGTGGCACATAGACCGCAGCTATGATCACTGATATGAGTTCTCTCAGGAGGTAAAAAGGTCTACACTGCAACAACAGATACTCAATGTCCAGACAGCAGTGAGTGTCTCGAACAGTGGTGTTGGTACACCAGCTATTGTTCACAAAAATACACAGTCCTCCGCCACGTTTCTTACCAGTCATGCTGAAGCTCCTGTCTGCTCTGAAGCTAGCATGGCCTGCAAGGGCTATCGTAGCATCCGGGGCAAAAGAGTCCAGCCGAGTCTCCATAATAACCGTCACACAGTAATCCATGCGGCGTAAGGTAGACTGTAGTCGTAGCTCATCCATCTCGTTGTGGAGCGACCAGGAGTTGGCAAGAAAAAGACTTGGAAGGGCCGGTTTGTACGGGTTAGCAGCTAGCTTAGCTTGTAGCCCCGTTCTCTTACCCCGCTTTTGTTTACAATGTCTCCGCCGCCTGTGCCACTTCAGCTGGGGATGGTGAGGGAGAGGCCCGCCGACTTGCGGATCTCTGGCAAAATAAAGTCCCAACTGCTGTTGTCGGATGAGTGGTGGCTATTATCCGAGTGCATGAGCAATTCAGCCCTGCTGTACTGTATGTGTGCACATGCCGTGGTGGTAGGAAAGAAAAATAAATAGGAACACACAAAATAAAACAAAAAGCTGCTAAAACGTGGAGAGCGCTGGGCCGCTGCGTCTACACGCGCCGCCATTTTGCTCATTATTCAGGAAGGAGGAAAGAGGCAACTAAGACACAACCACTGCGGGTAACTCAAGTAGACATAGCTGATGTCAGACGCATCCATTTAAATTTGTATAAGCTACAGGACACTGATGATGAGCTATATTCTAGCATTGTAATTACCTATGACCTGACACCTGCTGAAAGAGAGCAACAGAAGCAAATGGTAGCAGAAGCCAAAGAGTGTACAGCCTCTGATACTTCAGGTAAATGGGATTATAAGGTGCGCTCATGGAGCCCTCACTGGGACCCCAAGATAGTCAAACTGAAGAGGAGGAACGCCCTACAGGCCAACAAGGAAACGGCACAGATCACAAAACCGCAGATAGCCCACCACAGAGAGGACACCCCACAGGTCGATTTAGAAACAATAGGAAGAAAATCAGTCACAAAAAGAAGTTGAAATGTTTTGTTACTAATGCTGATTCCTTACCAAATAAGATGGCAGAATTAAGGCAAAGAATGTACAGAACTGTGATAAACTGCACCAGCTAATTCAATTGGCAACTGAAAGAAATTTAGGAATATACTCATAGTTGGTCATTTTAATTACCCTCATATTAATTCGAGAAACTATTTAGCAGCAGACTATGTGAGCCAGGAGTTCCCACAGACCGGTAAAGATACATTCTTGACTCAGCATGTGTTAGAGCCTACAAGAGGGAGATTGGGACAGAACTCGAACATACTGGACCTCATTCTAACCAGCGAAGATCATGATGTACAGCAACCGAAATATGAGATCCCCTAGGTAAGAGTGACCACTTGTGTCTATTGTTTGATTACATTTGCCACAGAGAGGAGGCAGAGCAGAAGCAAGAAATACATCTTATCACAGAGTGGATTATGATGCTATGAAGGATGACTTGAGCAGGATCAACTGGGAAGAGAAATTATGCAGCTCAAATGATGTAGATGAAATGTATATGAGATTCTTAGAAGTTCTGAAGGAAATTGAAGGAAGACAGGTGCCTAGACAAAATATTCATGGAGATAACAGGAGAAGATTGAAGGGCTTCTCTGAAGGTGATATCCAGGTTATTAGAAAGAAGCACAGGGCATGGCAGCGCTATCTTGAGACAAGAACTCCAGAAAAACTCAAGAGTTTACTCCCCTTTGTGAAACAAGGTCAAGAGAATTGCACATCTGGCACACAAGAAGACAGAGATGCAGATTGCAGAACAGGCTAAACAGAATCCCAAATTATTTTGGAATTATGTGAAGAAAAGAAATAAGGTAAAGAGAAGAATATCAGAACTCTACCGCAATGGCAGGAATTCTTTAAATGACATCACTGAAGATGACCAAGAGAAGTCTGCGCAACTCACTTTGCCTCTGTATTCACAAAAGAACCTCCGACCAATATTCAGAGAGCAACAAACTTTAAGAAGGTCTGACATACCTTGATCCTCTAGGATAGCTAACTCTTCCTGTTCAAGGTGCTTGATCACATGTGAGACTGACTGTGTATTCTACTAGTCACATGCTCTTTTTCTGGTCCCGAGATTTGAAGTACATCACACAGTTTAATTAGCTGCTCTGCAGTCAGTGTATACAGTGTTCCTTTAATTTCTAGCTGTAGTTTCTCTAATTCGGACTCCATGTTATCAGAAAAGTTAGCATAAGCAGTAAAATGAGGGTTTATCAGACTTGATTGGTTTTTACTTCCTGCTAGTGGTCACTTTGCTCACTTTAGGATGCAAACACCAATGTCCATCTAGTGACACTTCTGCTGCTTTACTGTGCTCTTCTCCGATGCCTGGGTCGATTTCTCTTACAGGTCAGGAATGGTCCTCAAGTCAAACATCTCAGCAGGGACTCCAAATGTTGTGCCCTTCAACAGGGGAAATAGTAAGGGGAGATGAATGAAAAGACCCACTCTCAGCTCTCACCTTCACTTGTTTGTATTGAGTGTTACGAAAGTACAATCAAATCCACATACACTCAATCTCAGGATCACAGTTTCCAAACTGCATTATCCTTTTCTTTCACAGGGTATGCAGATATTATCAGCACATAACAAACTATAAGATGAAATAAACGCATCTTTTTAACGTAGGTATTTTAGCTAACACATTAACTGACTTCTCACAGTAACAAAATAATGCTTTGAGTACTGTACAGTTTCCAGTGGCTAACTTGAATGCAAACAGTGACAGAATAAGCAACAATATAGTCAGACAATAGCATGAGCTAGCTTACACAGTGACCGAGTTTGTCTGAAACTTCTTAACAAAATAAACAGTCCAAAATTCACACTTTTTATATTACAATAAACAACGAACATGAAGTAACAATTAGCAATAATGTGTGTTGCTAATTTTATAGGGTTTTGTGTACACTAAATACTTTAAACAGGGAAAATAGTGAGGGGAGATGAATGAAGAGATCCACACGCAGCTCTCGCCTTCACTTATTTATATTGAGTGAAGCTAGAAAGACGCGCTTCCTCCTATTGGAGTCCTAAGGCATTACCAGTGGGTCAACGCACAATCAACCTAGGCAAAACCCCTACTACTCATCCTGCTCTTTACATTATTCTCTCTGCATAGTACCTACAGCAACACAGTCAAAACAAGAGTTGGGACAACAATAAAATCATGTTTCAAGGTATAAGTAACAGAACTACACAACTTGGAAAATAATCAAATTTCTTATCCACAACAAGTACTCCCAGAGGTGAGTTTAGAGCAAATTTAGAACAAAAAAATAAGTTTTTGAACAGGGAGTCGTCACTGATGATTGGATCGGGACAACAAGCAATCTGACCCAGAGACCGAGACCACCTCTGTCATAATTGGTCTAGTGCTGAACTCAAACGCAGGATGCAGAGGTAAAAGTTCACACTCTTTATTGAATGTGCAAGGCTGCTCGCAAGAGAGAGAAGGCAGGACGGAACCGGCAGGGTGTCTCTGTGGCGGACAGGTGGTCATGAGCTCGGCCAGAGCTCGGAGGATAGTCGGTAGTGAGGAGGCGAAGGCTGCAGCGTCTCGGAAGGGAGAGGAGCTGCAGCAGGAATCACACACAACGAATTGGCGATGAGCAGTGCTCGCCGCCGGCTTAAGAATAGCTCCCCAGCCCGCTAGGTGGATCGCGACAGGTGTGGCAGCCCCAGACTCCCAGGTGAGCCCTGCAGGTAATTAGGTCAGGCTGCCACACCTCCTGGAAAGTGACAGGAGAGCAGAGAGAGAGGGAGAGAGAGCACACACACACACACACAGACAAACACGACACAAAATATATGACAGGCCGGCCAGGAGGCGGAGGTCATGATATGTTTTGCTTGTTTTGCTCACTTGTCAGTGATGGAATGTTTTGGATAGTGAAGTCAGCTAACTTGGACAATCCTTTTTGTAGTTAACTGATGAGAGCTGTGTCTATACAAGATAACTGTCAAGCTCTCAAATTTAGATGTAAAGAAAAGTATACTCTGAATTACTAAAGGCCTTTTTCACACCTTGACAATTGCCGGCGTAGGAAAAAAAATCTGCAAACACGCTGGCCTACGTTCATTAAGTTGTTAGTAAGTTATGTATGAGTTAAGAGCATGCTGAAGTACGCCATAATGCATCGTAGTACGGCAAGGTTGCCAGAAAATTTTAAGCATGCACAAAATTTCTGACGTTCGTCAGCGTATGGCTCATGCTTCCCGCATATGCGGGCCATATGTTGCAGGTATGTCAAGCATACGGTGACTCACGTTACTCATACGTTGAAATGCGTGGAGATAATGTCTAGCATACCCAAAATGTATTAATAACCTATGATTAAAGTGTTTTAAACCTATGTGTACGGATATTGACATTTGTAGACGTATTTGACGTGATCCAGTCCTACTGAATATGTTTCTGACATACAGCTACTGTACCGTATAATGGCGTATGTGTTGTGTTTAAGGGAAGTGGTATAAATGGACTTCAAGTTGCAGCAAAACTCTAGTATTCATTGGTATTACATTCTATATATGTTAGCCATACGTTATGTATACATCCATATACGTAACATCATTGTTCTGCATATGCCAGCATTTTAGAGGAATTTGAATGCGTCAGCATACGTTTGTTAAATCGCCATGGTGTGATAGGGCCCTAAGGTGCATCAGTGTAAATTATTGTGCTATAGGTACATTGGTTGTGTGTGTATTTTATTATATTTTTGAGATCTGTAGGTCTAATGGATTTATGATACTGGAAACTTTATATATTTTTATGTCAAAACTTAAAGGACCAGTCCGTGTTATTTCGTGGCGTCTACTGGTAAAAATGGAAATTGCAACAACTGAGCCCCCCCCAAACTGTGCTAGACATCCTCAAGAAACCAAATGGAGTCTTCAACAATAACTTCAGCAAGTATCTCAAGTCCTGAGGTTTGTGTACCTAGATATAATTAGGAATTGGAAATGCCATTGAACTGAACAAAATTTAGGAGTTCAGTTTTAATTCTACAAAAGCAATAGATTTGAGCGATTATGTAATGATAGCATTTTATGGTAAACACTAACTACCCGAAACGTGAAACAAATATTTGGTCTGTTGGTCTGTTCTGAGCAACTGTAAAAAAATGACAGCACAACATGGTAGCTCCTGTGGAAGCAGACCCCCTAACACTGTAGATATAAATATCTTTTGGTAAGTGATCAAAAACACGTCGACTATTATGTGAGAGCGATTTTACACTATACGAAGTGTACATATTTATGTTAGACCCAATTTCTGACAACCGATTACTTTAGTTGTTACACATTGCTCCCTTAAGTAGTCAGTGAAGGCTCCATATGTGTTTAATTCTCTGTATTGAAACTATTCAACGGTTGATAACATAATAGTGATGAACGCTGGTCAGAGGGCCCCCCTTTGACTTTTTGCCCAGGGCCCCAACAGACTAGAATCTCCACTGATTGTTTCCCTTACATTATCACAAAAATAGGGCCTACTAATTTATAATCTTTGGGAGGAAAATAGATACATGAAAGTTTTGTTCACTCTTGTAGTTTATCATTTTACAGTTAAATTCACCAAAACTATAGAAAGAAAAACAACCCTTTATTAATCCCACAAGTGGGGAAATGTCAAATTCTACACTCTGTTGTTGTTATACATATACAGTTCTACATGCAAGTCTGAAATATACACAAACACACTCATGCACAAACAGAAGTAGTAGATATGCATTGGTGGAGAGGTGACAGAGTGAGAAGGCAGCCCATGAGGGGCGCCAAGGGAGAAATGTGGGGGTTCGGTGCCTTGCTCAAGGGCATCTCTGCAGTGCTCAGGAGGTAAACTGACACCTCTCCAGCTCTCCAGTCCACCCTCCATATACAGTGGTCCACGTGGACCTTGAACCAGTGCTTGGCAACATTTCTTGTTTTGGCTTTCCAGTCTGCACACATACAGTGCTCTGAGTGAGCCTTGAACCCAATGGACTGAGCCACTGCTGCCCCCACATTCTTATTTACTTAACAAAACAATCTTACAAGCAATAGCAATCCATACACTCCATTTAACATATTGTGTATCCTCTTATTTCTTCTATCTTGGACAAAAGAAAAGAAGTTTTGACTTCAATTTAAATTCAGCATTAACACTGATCATACATTCATTGATGTTTGTATTCAGCTATAATTATATGCTTTCTGTGTGCACAGTAGCAACAGGAAGCAGTAGTCTTTGTGTGAAGATACATTACAACCTTTTCATGAAATTTATACCATTCTAGACTAAAGGATTTGTGGTTCTGCACATTCAATTTGAAATAAAAATAATGAATACTATAATAAAATGCCAAGTCTTAGCTTTAATTTAAATAGATTTATACTGTGTTGGCCTTTTAATGCAAGTCCCTAAATACTTAATATTTTGTGGAAAACTCTTTGCAGTCAAGGATTGCCTGAAATCTTTGACCTATACACATCAGCAAACATTCTGTTTTTTTGCCTTGTGATTCTCTCCTGGGCATTCACTCCAGCTATCTTCAGCTTATGCTGCTTGTTGTGAAGTCTGGCTGCCTTTGGTTTGGTTTATAGCAGTTGAAATGTAGCTCAGCTGACAGATTGAGATCAGGTGACAGAGGTCAGTTAAGGATAGTCCACCACATTTATCCTGAAAAGCTATTTAGTTACTTTGGCCTCATGTTTAGGATTATTTTCCTGTAAAAACGATTAAATGTCATGCAGTGGGTTTTAATGTATTTCATTAATCCATTATTTCATTAAGGCACGCAGAAAACTCTTCTACATATCTGACTTCATCATGCTGGTTATGCCAGCATTTAAATTTTTTAGTGGTGCCCAGTTCTATTGGCAGCCAAAACATGCTCACAGCAGAATAGAAGCATCATTCTATTTAACAGATGTGGCAGTGTACTTTGGGTTCTGAGCTTTACTCTTGTCTTTCTTTTCTCTTTTTTGTTTCATCATGCCATGAATTTGTTCCAGAACTCTGCCATTTTTTTCTTCTTTGGTTTCAGTTCTCTGTCTTTTTGTTTCTGCGTTCTGTCGGTGTTTTGTGATGAATCCTCTGAGGTCATGACTTGAACTAGCGTGCTCTCAATCACTGATAAGGAAACATATGCACCTACATCCAGATGAGCAGTCTTGACTCAATATTCAGTCCAAAAAAAATTTGTATGTACTGTATTTGTCTTAATGTGTGTTTAATTAAGACAAGGCTATTTTATGGTTTTTATGTGCATGCCTGTTTTTATTTAAATATATCCTACTGTTAATCTGGCAAACTATCTAGCTTTGTTATCCCCGGTGGGTTTTTGTAGAATTTTTTCAGCTTCATTGTTTTCTTCTTCACTGATATGGTCAACTTTTTAACACCTCATGTTAACAAACAACTTTATTTCATTATGGAATGAGCCATTCTGTGTAAGGAGTGACGTTAATAACAAACACTGTTTATCAAGAACATCTTGAACTTCATCATTTTTGAACCTAAACATTTGGTCAAACCCATTTCCTACCAGCACAGTGATTGTGCTGGTGTCTAATCTGGAGATATGCACCAGTGATTAACAAATACAGCCTGCATGATGATTGTCTTCCCATGTAAATTATACCCACCTTACACTACAACTATGTAATGCTTGATTTCCAAACTTGTCTAAAGGTTGGCTGGTTCTCAAGAGACCAAAGCACAACTGGCTCTCCACAAGCACTGCATTAATGGAAAGGAGAAATATGTGGCTAAAGAGGCTATACTTCATACACAGCTCTTTTATGTTATGAGTCTATTGAGACATGGCAATTTAATGTTGCATGACAACCTCTACTTATTTATTTAAAGTCAGTGATAAAAGTGACTTTGTGAAATGGCTCAAACTAGTAGAAAACTAACCACCAACTACAGCTAATCTTTGAACTGTTGCCTGTCTCTCTCAAAAAGAGACTGATAATTACAGTCACAGATTCAATCTCAGACCAGCCTCTTCTCCATCGAGACCCTGGCCAGGGCATCTAAGCATTCTTTTTACATTGTATTCCCAAGAAAGGTCGTAATCTCTTGAGTTTGGAACAGCTCCTTTCAGCCTTAGATGCAGTCAAAAACAGCACACAACAAAGACGAAAAGTGGTGCTGCTGTTAGTAGTACACAAAGGTTTTGGACTCAATCGTTAACTTTGCTGTTCATGAAAAAATGTATATTGTGCTATTATGCTTTGGGTGACAAGTGGGTACCAGAGTCAGTATCATTTGTATCTTGTTTGGTGATCAGTTGTACTAAAAACCAGTAGAATGTTTAATTATTCTAGTTACTACTTTTGTTTTCTTTTTTAAAATTTAGTAGGCTCAGGTGTAAAAAGCTCAACAGACTTTTCCTTTGCACCCAACCAAGCTCTAGTGTGAGTTGAAAACTGTCCTGTTCATTTAAATATGGTCAGAACCTGTTTCAAAACACTAAAATTAAACTGAAAAAAAAAAACAACCTTTATATCAACAGCCTACATATTCATTCATCTTCTATCGCTTATCCTATTCAGGGTCATGGGGGCTGCTGGAGCCTATCCCAGCTGTCCAGGGCAAAGGGTGGGATACACCCTGGACAGGTCACCAGACAGATAGCCATCCACACGTAATTTAGAACTGCCAGTTAACCCACCCCCTTTGAATATCATTGGACTGTGCCGGAGCGAGAACCCGTAGTCTTCAAATCAATGGATAACATCGCATAAGATACATTTTCTGGACTGCACAATTGCATTGGTAGAGATATCCACTCACCGGAGACTTCAGTAATTACACCTTACTAGTATCGCGTTGAACCTCTTCACTGTCTTCATTCTTAATTGCATGGATCCAACAAGGTGCTGGAAACATTCCTCAGAGATTTTGATCCATATTGACATAAGAGCATCGCACAGTTTCTGCAGATTTGTTGGCTGCACATCCATGATGTGAACCTCCCATTTCACCACAACCCAAAGGTTCTCTACTGGATTGAGATCTGGTGACTGTGGAGGCCATTTGAGTACAGTGAACTCATTGTCATGTTCAAGAAACCTTATCTGAACATTGAGAAATGGTGTGCTATCCTGTAGTCATGAAGGAATGAACATGTTCAACAACAATACTTAGATAGGCTGTGGCATTTAAATGTTGCTCAGTTGGCAATAAGGAGCCCAAGGTGTGCCAAGAAAACACCCCGCAGAAAATTACACCATTACTAGCAGCCTGAAATGTTGATACAAGGAAGGATGGCCCAGTATGGTTTCATGCTGTTTAAACAAAATTCTGACCCTACCATCTGAATGTCACAGCACAAACTGAGACTAATCAGACTAGGAATCTTTTATAGTTCAATTTTGGTGAGCCCGTGTGAACTGTAGCCTCACTTTCCTGTTCTTAGCTAACAGGAGTAGCACCTGGTGTGGTCTTCTGCTGCTAGATGGTTCAAATGGTTCTGTGCTCAGAGATGCTCTTCTAAATGCCTTAGTTGTAAAGACTGGTTATTTTAGTTACCCTTACCTTTCTATCATCTTAAAGCAATCTGACCAGTGTCCTCTGTCCTCTTGCATCAACAAGGCATTTTTATTCAGAGAACTGCTGCTTTCAGGATATTTTCTCTTATATGGACTGCCATCTGTAAACCCTGGAGATGATTGAGCAGGAAAATCCCATTAGATCAGTAGTTTCTGAAATATTCAGACCAGCCTGTCTAACACCAATAACCATGCCACCTTTAAAGTCATTTAAATCGTCTCCCTTCCCCATTCTGATGCTCAGTTTGAGCTTCAGCAGGTGCTGGACCATGTCTACATGCATTGAGTTGCTGTCATGTTGCCATGCTGCCATTGGCAGATTACATAGCTGCGTTAATGAGCAGCCTAACAGGTGCACCCAATGAAGTGCCCAGTGTGTGTTTAGACAACACATTTGAATGGATAAATAGCAGAAAGACGAGGACATTTCTGTCACCATTTATTTCTTAGTGTACATCACACATCAACCCCTCCACTTTTTTTTCTTCCTTTCTTGTGTTCTGTTTTGGTTTTCTTATTGCTGTCATTCAGTTCACTACTGAGGCATGTAGCAGCAAGGGAATATTCCTAAGTTCCATATCCTCTACAAACTCAGGGCTGTCGGTGGGTGTGATGGATACAAACCAACCATGAAATATGCCAACTTGTTGTCTTTGCACCAGCTAAGAAGGGGAAGTCCAAGGATAGACAAATAAGCCTGTGGAGTCCCTTGTTCTTAGCGTTCCAGACATCTCTCTCTCCCCTGAGTCTCAGCTGTAGCCTTAGTGTTCCTAAAGATGAAGTATACTGCTGCAACTCATGCATTTGGCCTTGGGCGTCTATTTATGTCATCTTTTGGTCTTCCATAAAAAGGTTGTTGAGCATTGATAGAGAAGACTGCATCTGGTTCTGGTTATTACAGAAACTGCTAAAGTGCCAGCAATTTGATAAATGAAACAGTTTTTGCTCATTTATATCTGAGTTTATTACCATATTGGCTTGAATATAAGGCTGATTATAGGACCACCCCTATTGCCAACATCTGTTTTTTGAGATGGAGGTTTTGACAGTAGTTCTTTTGGGGGAGTTTCCTCAAAATACTGTTAATACGAGGGGAAGCGAGTCCTTAACACTGAAGGATTCTCTGTAATAAAAGTGAAACATGAAAGATGATAATACCTAAAACCCACATGCCTAGCTTGTTAATCAGCCACATATTCATATTCTCCTTTCAGGATCTTGGAAGCAGTCAAAATTATTTTCCATGACAGCATTTTTCAGGCTGTGTTTCAGGGCTCATCATCTGTGACAGCTGTAATTCTTGCCTGTTTGAAAGATTTTTCTCTAAGTTCATTTATGCAGTAAAGACAACAGGAGACACTTCTAGCTCATTTTCAGTATTCATGAATTTATTTCCTTCGTAGCAGCAAAATACATTACACGAGTTACGCAAGTTAAACAATGCTAACCAAAAACTTTTAGGGTCAGATGATACTGAAATACTGAGATACTGGCTGAGTCGTGTAGCTTGGAAATAAAACCAACACTTGAAAACATCACCTGGTCAGCAGACTAAGTGCATTGAGTGACAACAAAAGGAGCATAAGGGAGCAGCAGGGTTTACATGCTTGTTTCCTCAAGAAGATCAGTATTTTACAAAAAGAAATTTTCATTTAAAAGTGTAATGGAGAACAGCCAATACTCTTTCCTTCCTCAGGCAGACTAGTCAGTCTAAACTGGATTTTATTAACTTCCAGACATAAAAGATAAAAGTTACCTTCTTCAACAATATTGTGGTGAAACATGATAATTGTTTGTCTGCACCATACTTAGGTTATGCATACTGTAAGGGCAACAGTTTGTGCACTTCTCAGGAGAAATCATAGATTTTTACAGCTTCCAAGTACACTTTTTTTCACACATCATTGTGGAGGCATATGAGAAAGAAGGCTTTCATCTACATTCACGCTGATAAATATTCTGATGTTTTTTTTTTTTCCCTTATAGCAGAAAACACTGGCTATCATCTGAAACTGAATGTCCTTTTATCAGGCATCGTTATAATCATATGGCAATATGATTAAGAAATGTCAATAGACCCTTGCAGCTATGAACAGTGGCCACAACAGATTACCTCTGTGAGTTATGTAAGTTGACAGTGTAAAAGTCCACCTAATTACCCAGAAGTAGTGACATAATGATTCTCCAGACAGCCTCAGTCGCAGTGCAGTTTGTGAAATAGTCACGAAACAGCAATTTATTTTATTTATGGAGACAAACTGTCACATATGTTCATGTCACATTGCATTAATTTCAAAGCATATATTTCAATAGGAAATATATTTCATTACATGGGTATTTCGTACATGGGTTACATGGGTAAATGTTGAGGAATCAGCATGGCAAGCAAGAAAACAGAGCTTAACTCTTTTTCTAAACCTAGTCAAGTTGGTTTTAATCCCCAAAGCTAATTCAGTAGCTAACCAAGTAAAGCTAATAACATTTTTATTGGTTAAACTTTACAAAGCATATTTAGGAATTTAAAAAAAAATCACGCATAAAAATGTGAGCTGTCAGATTCAAACTTTGCCCGCATTCCATTTGCCTCAGAAGCCCGATGTCCGAGCTGGGAGTGACGCCATTCCAGAGTTTGACCATGTCCAAGTAATATCGTTGAAAAAGCTGGCTTTGTTTTTCTTCTTTTTTTTTTTTTTTGCCAATATATTTATTGTCTTTTTCAAAATTATTTCACAAACATATAACATATACACATACATACATACATACATATACCCACTACACACACAGACTGCATACCCTTGCATCATAAAAAATAAAAATAGAAAAAATAAAAATAAATTA
>VUQH01090054.1:22400-35853 GCA_015106775.1 Etroplus canarensis | reverse complement strand
AAGAGAGAGAGAGAAAGAGAGAGCGCTCTACCTTATGTATGTATGTTTTTGGAATAAAGGATTATAGGACAAGTAATAAGATTACTGTATTCTAAAAAAATAAACCCCACTAATCTGTTAGTTACTGTGGAAACAGCGATTTCTTTGCATATGGTTTCAAAAGCTCAGTGTCTGTTCTTTGGCTTTATAACTGGCATGGAGTTAAAACCAATCAGTTGGTCACACAACAGTCTGCTGTAGTTTGGCATATTTCATGGTAAAGGATGTTAAGAGCGCTACCTTTAAATATAGTACTGATTCAAAACCTTCAAAAACTGATTAACAGTGTAAATTTAATGGATTATTATACAGATTATATTGTTAAGTCAGCAGTAATTAATGTTAAATAATCCATTTTAATCTACTCGACTTTAATGCTGCTATTAGAATCTGCATTATTCTTCCACCTGGTCTATGCTGAATGAACCATCAGAAGGGACAATATGTATTATGTTCTGTGGATCCTGAGCCCATGTCACATTGTGAAAGCCTCCCCATACAACCATATAAACAGGTGCAAGAAGCCACTAATCAGGAAAGAGACAGAAATACTGAGAAAGGAAACAGACAAACAGAAAAAGGACAGAGAGAAATGCAGAGATGAAGAGAACATTTTGAACAGCAGGGAACAATGGAAAGGAAACAGCCACAGAGAAGAAAAAAAGGCCAAAGAAGCAAAACTTACCTCAAGCTGTCCTTCCTGTGCACAGTCACATACATTTCATACACCCTGCCCTGAGGAACAGCACCCGCAGGAACCAACAAACTTACTCCTGCAGGAGGAAGGGCAGAGGAAGTAGATGGATGGAAGCAGAAATAATGAGTTTCATCACTGGATTTATTAATTTTAGCATGCACAACTGAATTATTGAATGTGAAACCCATTATCACTTTGTCATTATGATTCATTATTTAATAATCTTTTTAAAGGCAATCCATGTAAAACCTTGTCTCAGATAGCGCATTGTACCGCAGTGTTTTATAGCTTTTGAAAGCTGCTTTTTATCAACAGGTCACGTTCTACATCGTTTCATCCGACTACTGCTTTTTAATCTTTCTGTCTGTCTTTTTTTAATCTTGGTGGCTGGGAAAAGTCACAAATCTGTTTATGTATTATGCAGACTGCAGTAGTAGTAAGATACATACTTACATAATAATGCAGCCAGTGGCCAGTAGAGGAAATACATTTGATTAAAACTGATAAAAAAGTGACTCATTCTTAACTTTGATGACATTCCTTTTAGTATCAAGTAATGACTGTTAAGGACTATCCTGGTTGCTGCTCATTACTGAACGCCAGCTTAATTTACAAATGTTTTTCTGTTAAGTGCTTTATAAAAGTTTACCAGAGTTGGGTACAATGAGGTGTCCTCCCTGGCTGTTGAAGGATCCGTGAGCAGTACATGAAGGATCACGTGTTCGGGCCAAGCTCTGGTTGCGAAAGTTCATAGTGTCACTGTTATCCAACAGAGACTGAGTTACCTATGGAGATAAGGACAGTCACAGTGGTATTAGGACTATAGCACAGCAACAAATACAGAGTATAACATGACACATGCTATGGAAATGAAAATAGACTAGCATTAATATAGTGCTTCCTTTGTTATTAACCCCTCATAAACCCCTCATAAAACGCTTTACTCTATGGACTTTATTTAGCTCACATCCATGTTACAGCCAATTTGGAATCACCACTTAAACTAAAATGCATGTCTTTGGCCTGTGGGGGGGCACCTGAAGCACACCAAGAAAACCCACACAAGTACAGGGAAAAGATGCAAACTCAACATAGAAGCTGATTTACAAATCTGCAGAGCCATATTCACCTCAGAAAACCCATTTTTGAAGTGATGCTATTGAAATAAAATTAATTTAAATGGATTTATGACTTTTATTGCAAACAATATGAAGAATCCTTGAGACCTTTGTGTCATTTGGTAAGGATCAGTGTACATGATAGAGTCAAGTAATTTTTTTAAACAGACCCTCAACGTGGGTAGGCATAGGTCACCATTATGCATAAACGCAATCTGCAAAAGGTTGAGGATTTAAACCTGAATGACGTTCATGCATGACATGCAGACATGCCATGACATGCGGAAAAAATGTGGTGTGGTTTTAAGAATGGCATTCCTCTAAAGGACCTGATGTCATGTACTCTGAATATGTATTCTAAAACAAAATCAGAACATCAGTGACACAGTAGCTCATCTGGCTCATGATCCATCACAATTCAAAGGTTCTTGTAATGTGTACAGAAAGAACGTGAGTTTTCTTATCACTGGGTGGCTGTATTGCACAAAATAGAGAGAATTAAAATCCACTGAGAAGTCAAGGAGGCTTGCAAACAGTCATATCCAGGGCAAATTAATCTTGTTCAACACCAAATGAAAATGTTTAAGTTCAGGAGTTTTATGACCACACGGTCTTTGTAACCATGGCCACAAAAAAACATTTAAGTATGTGAACACATCAGTATTTAATAGCACTGATCATATTATTGATGTTAGAATAAGGCCCCCAACCTTGTCTTCATTTAACAGGATACAAGTGGTATGCAACATGTGTGGCAAAGCACTATTTCAAGCTATCACAGTGCTAATAGCAGTACGTCTACCATCTAAAAGAAGACAACCATTGAAAATCTGCCAGCACAGATAGCCAGGAATAATGACAGTAGAACATTCTGAACTGATCTTCAAGTTTTCAGCTAAAAACACAATGTTGTGCTGATTATGTTATTATGCTATTACTGCCTGCCAGGAACCAATGTTATGCTCAAACCACGGCCCTGGTTCTTGACCAGCCCTAACCTAATTTAAGGCATTGTTATGCCATAAATAAACCTAACGGTGGCATTTATGTATAGCTAGGATAGGGGGACACAGAAACACTCTTTATGAACATTACAATCCAGACCAGTATGCTTAGGAGTACAGATTGTTGTGAAAATAGGAAAGTCCTCCTAAAACCACATTTATGACCTTGAGTTTAGGGACAATTTGGGTGAAGACCCATTAGGAGATCATTGCGTGCAAGCATCACTAAAATCTGAAAAATACTTCAGGAGAAGCAGCAATTCTTGTGACTTGTGGAAAGATGGACAGACAGATGGAGAAACAAACAACTCGTCATGACAATAGCGCATTGGTCCTTCAGCTGGATGAGCTAAAAACAAAAGCTCATGATGGTTTAGAGAAGTTTTAGTGTTTCAAGCTAGATAGCTAGATAGCTAGATAGCTAGATAGATAGACAGATAGATAGACAGAACTTTAATGATCCCTCGGGAGTTTCCCTTTGGGAAATTAAAAACTCCAGCAGCAGCAGTGTAGCACCATAAAAAACACACCATTATATATAAATTATATAAATCCAACACTATATACATATAAAAAGAATAATTTAAACATAAGTATAC
The DNA here is from genome assembly GCA_015106775.1 of Etroplus canarensis. Lineage (NCBI taxonomy): Eukaryota > Metazoa > Chordata > Actinopteri > Cichliformes > Cichlidae > Etroplus > Etroplus canarensis. The sequence continues at coordinate 32,396 of VUQH01090054.1, read as the reverse complement.
ACAGTTATGTACATATTGCATAATTTGCATCTTGTCTAATTGTCCGGTGCATCAGGCTGACTGACTGACTGACTGACTGTTCCCTATCCTTTGTCCTTCCGTTCTTCTTTTCTGTTCCCCCTCCTCCTCAGTGAGGAGTTGAACAGATTAATGGCCCGGGGGACAACAGAGTTTTTCAGTCTGTTGGTCCTGTGTTCTAGGAGGAGCTATCTATCACTCTAGTTGTACAGTTTGTCACAGTTTTAATTTTGCCAGGATGATTAGGCCAAGAACTGACGGGGGACTATGTTACTGATCCCCTTTCCACTAGGATGTTATTTTATTGCTCAACATGGTTTTTATTTTGTGCATATGCTCTTTTTCTGTCCATTGTGTGACTACAGATAAGATCTGCATCTGCCTGGGGAAGAAGGTGACTTAGATTTACCTTAGTGTAATTAGTAAAACATGACCTGCTCTGCATTCGTTCATCAAAATGAAATATAAAATAAGGACTTGACATTCACTACATTTCACAAAGCTGAAAAGAACTGACTTTTGTGTGCTTAGGGCATACGCCAGACTAAAAACAAAAAAAAAAAATTCTCAAATTAGCCTGGCAAGGTCACTGATTAACACACCAGAGGATCAAAAGACAAACAATTAAAAAACAGACAAAATCATCAAAAGGTGGTCACTGACGTGTAGAGTTCAAAGATGGGGAGTTCAGCTCTCATACTGCCAAAGGACAGTTTCATCTGTGTTTGTGACAACTGACTCTAGTATGCATTGCCATATAAATGAAAAAGCAGAGGAAGGAAATCAGGACACAGCTACATGTATACTAAAAGTGTATGTCTGTGTCTTAGAATGACTGGGAATACATACATAGCTGCTGTGTTTCATCATTTTTTACTGTGCTCTCGCAGAGGGAACATCCTTCTATGATCACACAGAAAGCTAAGATACAGGATTTAGTACTGGTATATCATAGTAACATTACCTTAGGAGACAGTTTAGATGTGAAGTCTCCTCCAAGGTCATCCTGCGGTGTGACCAGGCCAGAAGAGTTATACACTTTGATCTTCAGATTAGGAAGAGGATCCAGGAGAGGAGAGTTGGTCATTGGAATTTTATCTGACACATCATGAAGCGCATATACTGGACCACGATACATGGCAGCTGCATTTGTCAAGTCAGGAGGCGCTGTCAGCAGATCAGCTAGAGGGATGATGTGAAACAGAAAGACAGAAACAAAGTAGATTAATGAGAGAACTTACAACACAAAAGCAGTCTGATTCAGAGAAAAGTGATACAATGAAGGCTAAGCTACACACTTTATAGCTTTAGCAACGTAACATGCAATGTATGTGTGCAACTGGGAACTTGTAGCAAGATCAGTGAGTGGAAAAAAGGGGAGTAAAAAGAGGGTAGGCAAGACTCCTGATAAGCTATCAGTATCTGGGATAATATACTGTTGTACACAGGGGCATGACCTGGCTGCATGAAGGACTAGTCATGGCTGCTGCACATGCACACACACACACACACACACACACACACACACACAGAGAGAGAGAGAGAGAGAGAGCAAAAGAGAGAGAAAGAGACTTAATCTCAAAAAGCATTCAAATCGAATAGTTAGTATCTAAACGTGCCCATTATGAAAATAAATCACACAAAGTCCGAATTTTTCTCATTTTATAATTTATATAACAACCGTGCAATTCCATGACATGCTTTAAGCTCCTGAAACTGTTGTCAGAGTCTGCCTTCCCCCACACGACCGTTGACAAAAGGATCACTGTATATCTTTAAAATCCTCACTGTCATAAATCTAAATAGCAAAAGAAAAAAAATCAAATCAGAGCCAAATTTGACATGTATTAATACTCTACGTATTTAGGTTCCACTAATTAGAATTGGTGCAACACAATAAGCATTTATGCCATTATATTCTTCTTTTTCTTCTTCTTCCAGCCGCTCCTGTTAGGGGTCACCACAGCAGACCATCTGTCTCCATGTCACCTGGCAGCTCCATCTTCAACTTCCTTTGTCCATCATATCCACTATCCCTCCACTGCACAAGTCCAAACCATCTCAACCTTGGTTTCTCTGACGTTGTCTCCAAACTGCTTAACTTGAACTGTCCCCTTTGATCTACTCACTTCTAATCCTGTCCATCCTGGTCACTCCCAGTGAAAATAGCATTTTCCACTATGCCACCTCCAACTCCACCTCCTGTCTTTTTGTCAGTGCCATTGTCTCTAAACCATACATCATAGCAGGTTTCATTATCATCTTGCAAACCATCCCTTTCACTCTTGCTGCTATCCCTTTCAGGGGTGCCACAAATAACCCCCAGCATCCATCTCCACCCACTTCACCCTGCCTGCACTCCCTTCTTCACCTCTGTTGTGCACTGTTTTGGATTGTTGACCCCAGCTGGGATGATATTCATGATGTTTATTTAGAAAATAATTACTTCAACCTAAAATAAGCAAACTTCAAGCCCTTCCTGACGCAACCCTCACCATTTACCCGGGCTTGGGACCGGCACTCGGACTACACTGGCTTGTGGGCCCCTGTGGCTGGTTTGGGCAAATTACTCCCCATACCATTAAAATCTTAAGAGTATGTCACGTCTGAAAATATATTAGTCATTGTTATCATAGTTGTACATTGAATCTTTCATAACATTCAGAGCTTCTCATTGGTTTTCTGTCATCAGCCATCATACGCTTCTGATTTACCAGACACAATGAGGCTGCTCACTTTCATTTGTAAATGCTTCTTCTCAATTAAGTTACAGTTTCCCTTAACTAAAGTATGGATTAACACACCTTATTTAATAAATAATTCCAACAATTCTAATCAATGAAATTGATTAGGAACAAAAAACAAACAATCAATTCCTTGAACTGGATTTGATTTGAGGCTGCAAAATATATTCTGGCAGTTACAGTCTGCGTAGAGCCTGATGTTTTACACTGCTCTTTCTTAAATTGGCACAGCTGATGTATGCTAATGCAGGAATCTTGACTCTTTTGATGTATTGCAACCAAACACTCAAGCGGCCCACTTACACACAGAAGGACTGTCATAAATAAAACACTTGTGCATTGTCACATGTTGGGACTACAAAAGCACTCACACATGCAAATGTGCCTTGTGTACAGAATGCTGATACACACACCACAAATACACATGCCCCATGCGTTATATGAAAAGGACAAGTAAGTCTCTCTGAGATTTCCTGCTGTGCTTATCGTGGAAAGGAAAAGGGCTGGAACAGGTACAGTATGAGAATAAAAGTGCAAGCAATACTCAATTATAGTGTTTCAACATATAGTATTACAGCATGTTGGTTTTAGCTATAACCACCATATTTATACAGTAGCAAGTGTAGGTGCAATCAGTGCTTCTTTAGTGATCTCTTGGTAATCATGAAGCTAAATACCATTTACAGTTAAGCAATTACTAATGCCTACTAATGCTTGACAACAGTAACAGCAATATTCATGTCAGAATGTTTGCCTAAATTCTTTTACATAGTTCTGCTGATGGGGATTTACTTTACTTTACCAAAGCAGTTCAAGTGAATGTGCTCCAAGCAGCCCTGTAACACATGGCTCATTCACCCTTGTAGAGAGTTTTGTTGAGCCATCTTGCTACAATCCTGTTAGATGCACAGAAGAAACCCTAAGGGTAGAAACAGTGCTTCCTTGTACATAAAAAAAATCAACAAATATTCAAGATTTAATTGGGGTTGAGATCACAAGAAGACGTTACCTGTTTAGGATAGAATCCTCATTTTAGTACCAGACTTAGTTTTTTGGATGCAGCGTCTGAAATTCTCTTATTTTCTCCAAGAGCCCATCCATTCTAATTTTGAAAGCCTTCATTATCACCCCCTACCACCACGACTAATATATATACACACGCATGCACACACACACACACACACACACACACACACACACACATCTGTCGCCTATCACTCTCTTCTCTTCTCTATCACCAGGCTGTTTACCCTTAAAGCCAGCGGGTATTCCTGCCAAATCATCCCTGCTGAAATTTAATTAACAACTAACAGAAAGCCAGAGAGAGAGAGAGAGAGAGGGAGAGAGAGAGACAGAGAAAAACATGCTGGGACATAATTCTTCATTAATTGTAATCGGAAATAGTCCCTCCACACAGTGACATGCATCCTAATGCTTTACTGATAAAATGTCACCCCATCTCTACACATGCAAACACATTTACCTTTCTTCTCTTCACACACAGACACACAATCATGCACAATCATTGTCGCTTGCTGTTTATCAATTTGCAATGCACTCCTGAACCTATGATTAAAATTTTAACTTCAAGCTGCAAATGACCAGTTAAACATACACCCTGAATTATTTACACATAATGTTAAAGGCATGTTAAGGCATACAGATTTGTAAATATAAAATCTACCATTGGCTAAACAAAATTAATACAAACTATGTTTTGCAAATGTGACCCCTTTCAAAAATGCTTTGTTTCCTGGTGACCAAATGGGAGATCATGAAGTACTATTAACTATATTATATTTTAAGTAATATAATTTGGAGTATGTAATTCAAATGTGTGGGAGTGTATGACCACACGTCTGTTTGTACCACTGACATATTTTTATGATGCAAAGATGTATTTAGCAATTTAAAGTTAAGGTGTTAGCCTTTTTATTAAACTGTAATAATAATTATAAGTTAGTGGCATCTGTGGACTGATACTTGATGAATACCTTCCTCTTCCTAGCTTTTCCAGTAAGCTTTTAAGTGTGTGGATGTGTACAGAGAAGAAGAAATGACAATACAAACAGCAGAAGGTGAAATATAGCTCCATTTAAATCGGAAGATAAACATGAGGGAGTGTCTATTGTGGTTGGAGTCACTATGATGGAAAGACAGAGACACAGAGCCTGGGATGAAGAGAGGAGGATGCTGATAAACAGGAAATATGATTGAACTGAATGTGCAGATATGAAGGTAGAGAAAAAAGTGAAGAGCAGAATGAGAGTGACAGAGAGAGACTCCTTGATGGAAGAGAGTGGTCTTAGGTCGAGACAGATTAATCCAAACCATCAGAGACAGTAACAGACTGAGGAATGAAACAAAATGGTACTAGTGTCAAAGCCCCGAAGTGGATAGGACACATAACATTATTTCAGTTGACAAATGGTTATATCTGTTATTCTGTATCAGTCTGTCTGTGTATTTATCTCTCTATTGTATCAATCACTGGGCATTGTAACCCACACTTCAGGAGACTCTGTAGTGCTCTCTTTGAGAAAGCGCAAGGTAGGGGCAGACCTTTGCTGTCAAGTTCCTCCTTAACAGCAATTGTCTGACTAGCCTGAGTAATCTTCAGCAACAGTTTTAAGTAGGGCTTGTTGGGATATTTTGAAGCAAAGCTGAATGTTGAGCTTGACCAAAATGGGATTTCTGAGACCAATAGAAATTTTCACTCTTTATCTTGCCATCAGACAGCCCCGCCTAGAGAGGAACTAAAGTTGTGATATCGCTCTCTTCAAAGCCACCAGAATTCTTTGACAAAAAACTGTAGTTTTGCACAGTAGAACACAGGGATTACTGCACTGATCAGTTATTTTGTTTGTGTTACTGTATGCCATTCGTGTTTTAACATGTATGTTTAAATCATAACTAACCCTTCAAAACACCAAAGTTGCACAAGAGTACCAATAGACTAGAAGCAAAACAGAGAACAGGTGGTTAAAACAGCTTTAGGTCCCCAATGGAAAGGGCTGTCTGACAGCAAAGCATAATAGTACACTTGAAATTATATAGATTTTTTTGTTTTGTTGCTGTTTGTTTTCATTGCTTAGGTTCTGCAGTTTTGTCTGTTTTTTGAAATGGGGAGTGTGCCAACTGCTATCTATTGAAGGTCTGGTGCTGAATGATGAATAAGCAAATCATAGAACCCTACTAACCATTTAAGTCTCCAACAGTTCTAGGATAGCTGTTTTTTTGCCATGTCATTCTCAAGTTAATGGGCCATCAAGGTAGCTGCACAGACTAAAGCATATCACTGCCATCAAATACCATTTTAAGGGTGATATGAAAAGAAAATTATGAAAAGTGCTGTACTTTCTTTGCTACAGTTGGTAATTTTTTAATTGCAGCTGTCTTTTTCTTCAGGAAAAAAATACCACTGCATCTGATGCATATTATAAAAACACATTATGGAAAAAAAATATTGGGCCATGGCTCTTAATCACTAAAGGTATTTCAGTCCCATTGCCACAGGTGTATGATCAGAATCAGAATCAGAATACTTTATTATTCCCAGGGGAGAAATTATATTGTTGTCACAGATGCACAGTTATATATAAAATATGTATAAATCTGAAGGCAGGATAAAATACATAACAAGTATGTATCAAGTTCAAATGTAACATAAAATAACATAAAATCAAGCACCTAGCCACGTGGTCTGCCTTTACAAACATTTGTGAAAGAATGAGTCTTTCTATAGAGCCCACTGAAATTGAGCATGGTACTTTAAAAGGCTGCAACTATTCCAATAAGTCAGTTCATGATTTTTTTCCTTTCTGCATATTCAGTGATCAGCTATAAGTACAGTAGTATTATTAGAAGTGGAAGCATTTAGGAACCACATCAACTCATCCACAAAGTGGCAGACCACATAAAGTTCAGACCTCAGGTGCATAGTGTGTAAAAGTTGCCAACACTCTACTGTACTGACTAAATAACTACAGAGTTCCAAACCTCCTCTGGCATTATCATCACAAAAACTGTGCACTGCAAGCTTTATAATATAGGTTTCCATGGCTGAGTAGCTGCATGCGAGCCTTACATCACCAAGCACAATGCCAAGCCTAAGATGGAGGGGTGTAAAGCATACTGTCACTGGACTCTGGAGCAGTGGAAACATGTTCTGTGGAGGGACAAATCATGCTTCCATATCTGACAGTCTGAAGGGTGAGTCTGGGTTCAGTAAATGCAAGAAGAATGCTCCTGCCTGGCTGCACTGTGCAAACTGTAGAGTTTCGTGGAGGAGAGATACTGCTATGGGCTTGGTTTTCTCAGGTTGGGCTCCATATTCTCTCTCTCTCTCTCTGTCTCTCTGTCCTTTTTAAAATTTCTTTTCAGAATCAAATGTCAAAATGTCAAAACTATAAATTTCATTACCTGATCTGGCTGTTTTGATATTAACAGACTGGAAGCCTCCATTGAGTGCAGATGTATCAATGATGTCTGAGTCAAAGTCACGGTGTGTCTTGCGATAGACAAAGAGTGCCACGATGACAGAGATGAACAGGCACATAATCACTGCGATGACAATACCCACATAGAGTGCCACATCATCAGTACTCGGAGCAGCTAGATGGGGAAACAGAGAGAAAGAGATACACCACGTTAGACAGATATCAATGAAGCAAGACCCATTTACACTTAAAAGAAACAGTATATCAGAAATTTAAGTGGCAATAAACAGCTAAAACAAAGCTAGTACTTGTGAAGCAACAGGGTGGTGACAAAGACTAAAATAAGTCTTTAATGGCGCTGTCACTCTCAATTTGTGTTCGACAGTTTCATTTGTACCTCAGACTACTGTTCAGACTGAAGGGATGATTAATATAGATTCCATTTCAAATGAAACTTTCAAATAACCCTCCAGCTTGTGTAATATGATAATTTGTCTAGACAGACAAAGAAACCTTTAATAATAATAATAAAAAAAAGCATTACTAACTCTTTAAACTTAATAAGGCTGTTAATTATTTTACAGGGAGTCCTAACACCCTTTATCAGAAAGTGGAACAATGGGGAAATTGTCATTTGTGATGTATATTTTAAACCAGAAGACAGAACTAAAATTTTAACTGATGGGTGATGCAGATGGCAAAAGGTATGTGACACACTCAAGGATGAAGAAGAGAAGAAATGAGAAAAGGATAAAAGGAAACAAGAGCACAGAGGATGAAGATGAGGATATAATTGGAAGGAAAGCCAATCTGCAGGGAGAATTTTGAAAAAGCTCACACATATGCAGAGGATGAGTGAATAAAAAGGAACTGAAAGGAAAGGAAGAGGTTGGCAGACGAAATGAAAGTGGAGGGGAAGGACAGTGAATTGAAGAAAATGAAAGAAGCATATGAAAAAGAAAACAAAGAAGCACAAAATGTGACTGGAAACTGGGAGAGGAGAGGAGAGGAGAGGAGAGGAGAGGAGAGGCGATAACAGCAAATGGGGCAAAGGAAGTAGGATTGCACTTGAACTTCAAAGTAGCAAAACAAACAAGCCTACATATTTAATATGAAAGTGCCTGTGAAACTTTTGGTGTACTCTCACTCTTAAAGAACTGCTCATAATCATGTCCTCAGTAGCTAGTAGGAGGGGATTTGTCTGCAGCTATTAAGAAGACAGAAAAGTATGGGAATCCTTCTTTTAATCCGCCCTTAAAGTTGAGAGGCAGATAACAGGCTTTTAGCTACAAACAGCCTGAGTCATTTGCTAAAGGATTTGCTGTTGTCGCATCAGTACAAGTTCAGAAAGCATGAACTTGATTATGCATGAAAGAAACCTTTGATGAAGCACACAAACATTTGTGCTCACATATGCCAAAACATGATACACATATTCACAGAAGAGAGGTCATTTGTGATGTTGTTAGTCATTGGTTTACCACTTGAGGGAGCTATAAACCACTTCTGGTGTCTCTGGAGAACTGAACATGAGGATCAGGTTTAGTCTAAGAAGGAGATGAACCAAATCTCTCTGGGTAATAATTTGTCTCATTATAAAGAAAAACTGTGATGTGTCAGAAAATACCACATTGATATATTTCAAAAATCCATCGTCTAAATAATTTCCTAAAATGCAACACACAATAAACAACATGAATTTTAATAATTTTAGCCACCTCAAATGGAATGCATGCATTTAAAAATTGTCTTATAATATTGTGTAACTATACTCAGTCTGGTTCACGTGAAGAATGGAGTTTGGGAAAAAAAAGTTGGCAAGGATGGTTGTGTTTAATTCCCTCAAAAAAGAGATTGAGTGTGTTATAAACTTTGTATGTTAAGATAAATTGTAAGATATGTGCATTTTTATGTTTTAGTTATCCAACCGAGACCAAAACTTTATTTTGTCAGAAACTCAACTAGAGCCAAAAGGAAATGTCATAGAATCAATCAGTAGCACTAAAAAAAAGAAGAAGTCAGGTCTTTCACTTGTTTTTTTTCTTGTAAACATTCACCATTTTTACCTTTACATTACAATTACACCTTGCAAACACACACACACACACACACACACACACACACACACACAAATAATAATAATAATATATAGGCTACACAAAACACACAATATATACACTTGTAAGTGCTTAGAGATTAGACAGTGGTGAATGAATATGTGTGTATATCTGCACTTGCTTTATTCAGGTTTCAGAGGCATAAATCTATCCACACAGTTGAACTGTGGAGACGTACCTGATCTTTGGGACAAATAGTAAGTCTTAACAACCTATACCATTCAATTTTGGTATAAACACGTGGTCTTAGGTTATACTTAAGTTCAAGCTAGGGCGAGGGCTAGGTTTAGGCAAGGTTTTGATACTGTATGGTTAGAGTGTTGATAGTCTGCAGGAAATTAATGTAAGTCGGTGTAATTTTCATTAAAGTGACTGTAATAGTGTCTTTCAGCGGATTTTACCTTTTCCAATAAAGAATTACACAGAAAGATTATGGATATGTATCTTGGAATATACATGATTGTGTACCAAAGAGTTAAATATCTGTGTGAACACAGTGGATACAGAAAGCGATACAAAAACCTGTTAAAACACTAGGTTTTTCTGATGTAAAAAATGAGACCATGATAAATGACATAAAAGTTTTTCCACCTTTACTGTGACATAAAACCTGTACAATTCAATTAAAAAAGAACATTAGCCATTTTTACCTTCTCACATGAAGTTTGAGTGAAAACT
>VUQH01090054.1:0-17564 GCA_015106775.1 Etroplus canarensis | reverse complement strand
TGTGACAAACACACACACACACACACACACACACACACACACACACACACACACACACACATTTATAACAGACTGTATGTTTGTGTGTCATATGTCTGTTTTTTTTTCCAGTTGCTGTTTGCTTGTTGACTGTGCTTTGTTACAGATGCAGCGGTTGGTGTTCTGATGTGCTCTCCTCTTCTTTTTCTCTATTTTCATTACCCTACCTGTCAGCTCTGGCATTAATCAATAATAATTTGGGCAAAAATAAATAAACTAATAAATAAATAAATGTATCAACAAGAGGAGCCTATGGACTTTATTGAGCTCCTCATGGCAAATTAAATATGTCTGGCACAACAGAGCATTCAGATCATGATTCTGCTTGCTAAATCTGCCAGACAGGACAGGTTAAAAAAAAATAAAGTTTATCAGTCATTTGGGTATTATTAGGGTCCATCAGGAAGGAGACATGTTTTGTTCTTCATAGGATTTTATTCAGAAATAATGGCAAGACTTTAGTCTGCTCCTCTTCTGGCTCACCAGATCCCCAGCTTTAGAAAACATTTTTATCATGGATGATGTTGGAATGCAGAGATTCTTGCAGGCAAGTTGCCATACTCTGGGATATAATGTCTTGCGTGCTGCCCGGTACTGTAGTTCAGGGGGTCTTCTGGTTTTGCCAAATGCTGCTTTCTCAAATACCTCCAAAAAAGAAAGGCAGTGTGACTGAATACAGCAACTGAAGTTTCAGCAGTATTCAACATACACTACTCACAAAACGTTAAGGATATTTGGCTTTTATTTATATATTTGGCGCTACAGTGATATTATATCATTAAAGTAGGGCGTTTAAGTGGAAGCATGCAATGGTGATTTCCTCATCTCAATTTACTGGAACAAAAGCCAACAACAGTGGTGGGCATACCACAACAAAAAATGTCAGTGTCTCAATAATTTGTCATGTGCCCTTGACCATCAATTACAGCTTGAATTCTGTGACTCTTCCAGTCTCTCTGTATCTCTGTTGCAACCCGCTGAACAGTTGGACATGTGTACTCAAAAGTGTAGAGAAGGTAAAATCAAGTTCACCTGTAAAGGTTACAGTGCATTTTAGGGGCATCATGAAATTTCACCCGAAAGTCGATTTATCTCTGGATCTCCACCATCAAAATCGTCTAAACTCACCAACACTATCCAAATCTCTCTACTCACAACCCATCGTTGTTGAAGAATAATGATGTACCTTATATACCTTGTTTAGCGCCACACCAAACACAGCTGTCAAACCAAAGAAACACTCTGAACCAATGAAATGCACCGAAACGCTCTGAGCCAATGAAACGCTTCAAAACATTTTGAACCAATGAAGTATGAAGTATCTGGTCCTTTGTGCAATGAGGAACAGGATGAGCTGGTCAGAACCCTACAAAATTACCTCCAGTGGGCTAGTCTTGTTCATGTTGCTTACCAAACTGTCAGAAACCTGGCATGATGTCCTTTAGTGCGCTCACAGCCCAACACCATGCAGCTCAATTGGCTTTCTCCTGAGAGCACCAGAACTGCATGGTCTTCCACTGGTGCCTTCTCACTTTACAGATGAAAGCAGGTACTCATGAGCACATGTGACAGATATGAAAGATTGTGGAGATACCAATGTGATTATTATGCTGCCTGCAACAGCACTCAGCATGACCTGTTTGGCAGTGGGTCAGTGAGGGTCTGAGCGGCATATCCTTAAAGGGGCACATACTGTAGACCTCCACTTGCTAGCTAACAGTACCCTGACTGCTGTTTGGTACCAGACTGAAATCCTCAGACCCTGTGCAGTGGGCCCTGGGTTCCTCTTGGTGCAGGACAATGCCTGGCCAGAGTCTGAAGGCAGTTCCTGGAAGATCAAGGCACTGATGTCGCTGACACTCGAGCGAATGTGTACAGATATGTGGAGGCCATACACATTACTGAGCCACATTATGACATAAATTGAAGCAGCCCATGATTTTAATTTTTAACTTTGAATTTTGGTGTAATTTTAATTCCAGCCCTCAAAGGGTTGATGATTTTGGTTTCCACTGATCACTGTTACATCAATTTGTTAACAAATTGTGCAATGTATATCAATAAAGAATTTCAACTTGACTATTTCATTCATTAAAATCTGATGAGTGATTTAAGTATTCCCTTTATTTTTAAGCACTCTATTACCTGGATTATAAAAACAAATTAAAGGTACAACTGTAATTGTACTCTGAGAGAGCAGCATCAGCTTGGTGATTAGTGGGTCTCAGAGCTATTTATGTAGCCTCTTAATGCTTATATTACTGACTGCATTTTTGAATAGCAGAAACAGAGTGACATTCTGTTAAATAAAGTATGACTCCTTTAGTCTCAGTTTTAACTTTCTCTGTATCTTCATCTGTCTAGGATAAAGATTATCTAACAAACACCGTAAGACAAAACCATTTCAGCATAGCACACAACACACAAGAGTCACTCATAGATTGCTTTGATGATAAAACAAGGTCTCCTACAATAAGTAAAAAGCAAAGGAATAAGTGGCAGAGGTCCTTTTGCCACTTGCACCTCTCAATTTCTGTCTTCTTCACAGTTTGTAGTAAACTATGTCATTATGTAAGTAAAAGTGAGAGAGATGGAAAGAAAAGGAAGGTGGAGAGAACTAAAAGCACTTTAGGAAAAAGAACAACAATAAGTTACATTAAATATACTCATTAAATTCCATTATTCACTATTCATACTTTTTATTACTCAGTAAGAAGCTCCTATATCTTTTGAATTAGAACTACATTTGAAAGGTAATCTTATACCTTCTTCTAAATTACCCCTAAAAGGGAACAGGTTATATCAACCTAACTGAGCCAGAACTTTAGCTGGTTCAGAGTTCATATTTTAATAGCACTGAGTTCTATGAGAGCCAATAAGCTTGTAAACACAAGTAAGTCTTCAGAATGAAGGCAATTTTCCTACTTTGGCAATGATTCAAAGCTAGCTGGCTATTCTCCAAAAGCCCACTGCTGCAACGAATACACAAATTGTGAATCAAGTAAACTGATGCAGAATCGATTCACTGGTATGAGACAAAAAAGAAGGAAAGAATCAAGTTAATTAAAGGAATCTATCACAATTATTGCGTAGCCATTTTCAAGAGGTAACCCCAGGACCCTGCAGCAGTGGAAGACTGGCTATGTTTCAGTAGATGTCCAAATAAGACAAATAAAATGTAAAAAATATATAAAAGCATAAATATATCCATTCACCCACCCATTTTCCAAACACCTCACCTAGGAGGTGTCCAGCCTTAGTCAGCTGCCCAAACCATCTCAGCTGGTTCTTTTCAATGTGAAGGAGCAGCGGCTCTACTCTGAACCCCTCCCAAATGATCCAGCTCCTCACCCAATCCATAAGGCTGAGTCCAGACACCCTTCGAAGAAAGCTTATTTCCACGATCTCAGTGTCTGTGATCTCACTCTCTGTCACCACACAGACCATAGGTGAGTGTGGCAATGTAGACTGACCGGTATATCATGCTCAGCTCACTCTTCACCATAAAAGACCAGTACAGCGTTCATGCAGACAGTCCACCACATCGTCTGTCAGACTTGCACTCCACTCACCTAGATGTGAATCACCAGCAAAAAAGTCAGACTTGTTTCCACTGAGTGCTGGACTCCACCAGGGCTGCTCTTTGTCACCCATTCTGTTCATAATAATGGACAGAATTTCTAGTTGCAGCCAAGGGGTTGAGGGTGTTGGGTTAGGTGGTCTTAGGAGCTTGTCTCTGGTTTTTGCAGATGATCTGTTTCTGCTGGCCTCCTTAAGCCATGACTTTCAGCTAGCACTGGGGTGGTTTGTAGCCAAGTGTGAAGTAGCCAGGATGAAAATTAGCACCTCCAAATCTGAGGTCATAGTTCTCCGTCAGAAAAGGGTGGAGTGCCCACTCTGGGTCGTGAGCGAGTCGCTGCCCCAAGTGGAGGACTTTAGCTATTTCAGGGTCATGTTTTAACACAAACTTAAGGTTATGATATCATCTTTCTTTTTGCATGACATCATGTCTAACCAAATGTATCCTGCAGTCTTTCTGTTTCTTACAGTTCAAGTAAAATTGTACTACAATGGCATCAAAAGTCTATCCACAGTTATAACTCTTTGTCCTTGGAAGATAGATGCAGATTAAACTGACCGAGTTAACCGCAGGAAAGACACATAAAGACATGCATGTCAAGAAAATCTAAATAAATATAGTTTTGCAGCTTTCACTTGTGGTTTAAAGGACAGAAACATACTGACAAACATATATAGGGATTTCAAAAATTCCTAGAAAAAGAAATTTAGAGGGATATAGCAAATACATATCAAGGCAATGATACCATGACTATTTCCTTTGTTGTTTGTAGACTTTGCTGTGCTTTTCAGACTTGCAAGATAATTGTACATCAAGGGAACAGATATAAGACAACACCAAAGCTCTCATCCAGTAATGCGAAATGACATGAAACAATAAAACAAAAAGCATGAGCCAAATGTCAATGCTCAATCAAAGAAACACTAAGATGAGTAAGACAAAAGGAAAATGGGTGATGATAAAACAGAAAACATTGACTTACATGGAATTCCCAAATCTTTCTGTTCTTTGGGTTCAGTGGACCTCTGAAACAATGAATCTTGGGATGGGAAAAGAAAGGGATGGTGGAATGATGGATGGGGGAAAGAAGACAACAAAAAAATAAACAAGTCAAACAAAATGGGGCAAACAAGACAGGACACAGACCTTCCTTCCTTCATTCATTCCTTATTAGTATAAAGTGAGGTTTGAAAACGAGTACACTAGTTGTTAAAAAGTGGTGTCATCCCAGACACACAGTGGTCATCCAAATGACTATGGCTATGTTGAACGGTTGTAGATAATAAATGGGTCACCAGCACCGCTTGCTGGACAGGCAGCGGAGCTCTTTGTCTGACATCTTTTTTGGCTCTGCTGCAGCAGGGACAGATGCAGAAAAGCTTTCCTTATTGCACTAAATTTAAGTTTTGGCTTATTGAGCTCTTTATTTGTTTCTATTTTTAGCTCACTTTGTGTAGGTTTTTTTAAAATACCTTTGTGAGACATTTTATTGTGTGATATTGTATTCATTTTATGTAACTAGGTTGCTTTTCATGTTTTTGGTTACTGTAACAGTTCCACGCTTTTGGGATAAATAAAGCATTTGATCTCATTTTATCTTATCTTGAGAAACCTGTCTGTGTGCTGTTACTGCTGTGTCATGCTGAGTGGTCCACTTAGTCTTGGCAGACACAAGTTCTATGACACAGATAAACTGCTGATGTACTGATGTATAATTGAAGTGCTGGTGTATAATTGATAAAGGCAACATAGCTACATGGTGCACTTAAAAGCTTCTTACCAGACTAGCTTATCGTGGAAAACACACTGATTCAGCAATCAAAAACAAGAAACATTGGCAAGGTTAAGTGGAGTGATAATCACATATAAGCAAACAGTAAAACTTACACAAATGATAGACATAATGTGGTATTTTGCTGTAGCTGTTAGGGTTGGCTGGGCCACATTGCCCAGGAATTTAAATTTTTACTTTAATTTGTTTAGCTATTAAAACAGGTCTAATACTAAAGGCATAGCAATTGGCTGCATCTAGCTGACTACAAAGAATGTCACAATGATTAACATCTGAATCAGTGATAATAGTAGGAAAAGCACGCTGTGAGAGATTATCATACTTCAATTATAAGACAATGATTCAAAAAATAATGATGAAATTATGGTGGCTGTAAATGGAGGATAAATGATTCAGTAAGAGTCAACACAAGCATGAGGAAAAAAATAGCACTGTAGATGAGGGCAAAGCTTTTAAGACAGAAAACAGTAAACTGCTGTGCTGGAAACAATAAGACATGTGGCCACAATGAAAAGACAAAAAAAGGGGAAAAACAGGGTTTTCAATGGGAAGATGGCTGTTTGATGCTGTGCAGTACCTTCTGATACTGTATGGCTTATTATTTTGCATGATACAATTTGAACACAATACAGTGTTTTATCCAAACGTTAAAGTTACATAACAGCCAGAACCTCTAGTCACTATTATAATTTTATTATATTTGCTCTAGAGATACTTTTAAGTAGCATCCTCATTCATGCACGTGTGTGTGCTCGCAGAGCAGGCAGTGAGCGAATTATTACACACTCAGGGATGGCACAGTGAAGCTCTTGACTGAACCTGTTCCAAGAATCCTGATCAATGTGTCTGAGAAATGTCAACAGGCAAAAACACAGAAAACAACACAACTCTAAAAACCTTGAAAGACTGCAACAGACAGACATGCACAAACACGCATAGGTTCACGCTGATATAACTTCCAGATAAAAACATAAACACAAAGAGAAGTCAGTCCATGCAATGCAGAAGTAAGGTCAAATGGATTTATACCTCTCAGGGTTTAAAAACTTTTGAAAAAAAGACAGCAAGACAGCAAGATGGAGTAAAAAATGAACAGAAAGCACCTAGTCAATTACTGACCACTAACCTGCAACTAACCCCCCCAAACACACATAGAACAAAAAGAGAGAGGAAGAGAAAGAAAGAGAGAATGATCAGACCCTGAAACTTCAAAGTTACCATTTAAACTATTTAAAACCAGCAAGTAGGAACTGCCATGCCATACTAATGAACCATCTTCTGCCTGTGCGTAAAGACCACATTTTAAAACAGCCGTCATTCATAAACCAACAACAATCACTTCAGGTCTTTCAAATGCACCATAAATATAATATCTAAAAATGCTTTGCATGCAGAAACCCATTCATGGATTTCTGTTAATGCTATAGAAAAACAGTAGAAACATTAGTGCTGACATAAACCCATCTTTGTGCAGTCATTTATAGACAGAAAATCAATCACAGGAAATGAGCCTAAGCCTATACCTCCCTTGCTTTTATCCCATATTCTGTGGCCATACCATACAGGCTGCAGGGAAGCCTTTAGATGGACCACAGTTAGCTATACAATACACCATGTTACAGTTACAGTAGGATATGTCAATAATATGCCTACGGCAGAGCTTTTTAAAGAATTATATCAGATTATACCATTGCTCATGGCAAAGACCATCTACTGAATCATCACTACTATATGTTCCATTCTTGCTGCTGAGAAAACCCTCACAAAAGTTACAGCTCACTTGGCTGGAGGCTTTTATGCTCAGTGATAAAATATACATTTTCCCTGAACAGAACCAGAAATGCTTTTCTGAGAGTAAATTTAGGTACTTTTAAAATTAACAAAACCTGCCATGAAAAGCTTAAGATTAAGAAAAAACAAACAAACACTTAAATCATAAAATTAATAGCAAGATGGCACTATGTTGATATGAACAAGAATACTACATATTACGTTAAGAAACGACAATTTACACATTGTATCTTATATATTTTGGCATTTAAATTTTGCCCTGGGACCATCATGGAACTCACTGAGACTTATTTTTTTAATGGATGCATGCGCAAAGCATATTCAGGAATCAAGCAAGCATAACCAAATGGTCCAGGAAAAAAAAAATCTTCTTAACATTTCATAAATATGCTACATCTAAATTGTAGATGTGGTAATCCAGATATGTTTTATCTATGTGACAAAATGAGCACTTTAATCTAGTTTCCCAATGGGAAGCTACAAACATAACCCTTTCAGTGAAATTATAATCTAGGATCAAATTTGTTTTCGGGTTAATCTGAGCCTTGTTTGACACCCTTGTCCTAACTAGAATTAGACATATGTTGGGCCAGAGGAAAAGGACAACAGGTAGGAGAGATGGTGAGAAATGAAGAGAGAATATGGGAGTAACTTGCTGTTTTGCTTTCATGTCACTATCAATCCACAGTATTTATCACCAGGTAAATTCTGATTTCAGTTTGAAAAAATGGTTCTTACAGTGGCTTTTTTTGGTAAAACAGTTTAAGGTGAACAGAAAGGTTATCTCTTTTGATTGATGTGTCACAAAGAATTTTTTCAATTGAGAGAATATCTCATCATGGCTGATATGTGTCAAAAGACTAACGAGAAATGAAATGCAAAAATTTCTGTTTTTACTAAATATTTATTAACTGCCCCTCACTCTCCCTCTTTAATATGCTACATGCTTGTCTGCCAATTATTCTGAGCACAAGGAGTAAGAAGGAGTATTCCAACAATTCAACAAATAAAACTGCCTACACCTTGGAAAAACTATTGCTGCTTGTGCCATTATGACTCAGCCCACATATTCCATGCAGTTTTAAGATTTGTGATTTATATTGTCAGAAGTGATAGGGGGACTGTTGGGATGATTGTTCCACATCATTATATATCATTACTTTTCTTGTGAAGCAGGTGTTTTTGACTGAAGTAATGGACAAGAAAGTGGTAAGTGGAAGGTTAATAAAGACATTCAAAACCCTGCCATAAATCTTCACATAGAGGAAGAAAGCATAAGACTGAGGAAGAGCAAATCACTATAAAATTTAGAAAGGGGAAAGAGAAGGCTTGCAGACAAAGGCATAAAACTAGAAAGACTGAACAGAAAAGGCAAGAAAGGATGAAGGCAGTGAATGCTGATAGAGACAAGAAGCGAGGGCGAGAACAGGAGAGAGGAAAGCTGTTGCGGCACAGATAAAAAGGTTAAATAATCATGAGTGTAAATTTTATTTGTTGTTTTTTCTTCAAGTATGTTCCAGCCAAACCATCAATAACAGTTTTAAGGAAATTGCAGCTTGTAATTTTTACTATTAAAGATCAATATCTAATATTACTGCATTTTCAAAGATTCATTTTAGTTATAAAATATTGAAAGTGGTTTTAAATTAACCCATTAATTGTCTTGTTACATTTCACTCACTACAGATTTTCTCCTTAGGCAAACATTTTTGACCATGTTTCAACACTAAATAGCCTGCCTTATTAAAGGTCAAAGCTTGGTAAAATCAATTGTTAACAAAAGCAAGCAATGCAAGACATTTATTTGAACAGGCATATTCATTGCAAGATGTGATATGTGATACAATTTCAATGCATCTAGAAAAGAGACCCTAATGCTTCTGTTCTAAGAGAATTAGTTTCACAGACTTGCTTTGTACACAGAATCTGCTGATAATGTTGATGAAATTACAGTTTGTCTTTTTTACAATAAAGATACAGTTATCCCTAATGTACATATAAAGCTAATATTACAACCACCTTTTCAATTAATAATGCTAACTAGAAAATATTAACTTATGATTTTTTAACGAATCATAAATTCTTTAAAATTAACCCATTAATTGTCATGTAACACTTTACTTACCATGACTTCTACCTTGGACTAAAAATCTGACCATGTGTCGATATTCATTGCTTTGCCTAAGTAGGATCATTTCCCTGCAAAATCAATTGTCATCTGAAGCAGACACTTCAAGACTGTTTGTTGGTTTGGCCTATTCATTGTTTTATGGCTAGATTTAATCTGTGATACAACTTTAATACATTTAGAAGAGATGTACCAGTGCTTCTGAATCTTTTTTTTATCCACTTACTTTGCATGCAGAGTCCATCAGTACAGTTTTGGGACTGGAGTACAAGACCCTCACAGTCCTTTCCACCATTTTTGGGAGCTGGATTGTTGCATTCTCTGCTCCTCCACTGTGTACATTCTGTTCCACAGGCTGACCATTTGCTCCATTCTGTCCAGACACCATCCACTAGAGGGAACAGATGGAAACCAAGAGATTGAGAGACAAAAAAATGAAAAGGTTGGGAAAGAAAAAGAGGAAACTGAGGATGATAACTTCAGTCATGTCCTACTTTTTGTAAAATGTAGCATGGGAAAAACACATACAGTCCCCTCCAAAAGTACTGCAACAGTAAGGCCAATTAATTTGTTTTCGCTGTGCACTGTGTGTGAGATCAAAAGATAATTATGAGAAGGGAGAACAGAGTTTCAGCTTTTATTCCCTGGTATTAACATCTACAGTAGATATGTTAAACAACAAACACCAAAAGTAATACATTTTGTATCAGACCACCTAGTTTTTCAAGTAAGTGGAAGTATAGTAACAAAATGTTTTCAGTTCTTAAATTAAAGTCATAACTACTTATCACATGCTCACAATAACTGCATCAAGCCTACAGTATGATTCATAGACACCAACAGATTTCTTGTTTTTTTGTTGATTATGTCTTTCAAGGCTTTCACCACAGCTTATCTTAGTTGTTATCTGTTTTGCAGGGTTTCTCCCTTCTGTCTTCTCTTCAGTTGGTGACTGACTTTGCCCGTCCAAAACCTTCCATTTTTTCCTATGATGAAGTGCTTTGTTGAGGTGGCAGTGTGTTTAGGATCACTGTCTTGCTGCATAACAAAGTTCTTCTCAATTAGTTTGGATGCATTTCTTCATAAACTGGCAGACAATAGGTTTCTGTAGACTTCTGTGTACATTCCGTTACTACCATCGATAAACATGACTGAGCCTGTTTCAGAAGCAGCGGTGCAAGCCCAAGCCATGGCACAACTTCCATCATGCTCCACAGATGAGCTAGTATGTAGTTCTATAGTTTGGTGTTTCCATCACTTTGGCAGAAGTTAATCTTTGTCTTATCAGTCCATAAATCTTTGCTCAAAAGTTTTGTGGCTCATCTCTGTACTTTTCTGCAAATTCCAATCTGACTTTCATGATATTTACTGCTGATGAGTGGTTTACATCTTGCAGTATGGCCTCTATATTGCTGCTGTCTTTGTCAAACAGTAGACAGGGATATTTCCACTCCTGCTCTTTGGAGATTGTTCATGACGTTAAAGTCTGTTGTTTTGGTCTTTTTCCTTTATTATTCAAACCATTTGTCTGTCATCAGTTGTTTTTTTCTTTGGACGACAGGTTTAGTCCTTATTGCTCAGTACACCGGTGGGTTCCTTCTTTCTCAGGACATTCTAAATTGTGTCACTGGGCATAGCCACTGCCACAATTTGGAATGGCATGATTTTTTTTCTCAAATACACCTCTCTGGCCTTCGTACTAGCCTACCCTGCACTCTTCATAGGTGACAACCAAAGCTTAAACTGAGAGTAGATATCCAGGGCTACTTAATGATTAAACAATCAATCTTACATGACACAGGTAGGTAACAAGAAACAATTGTAACTTCTCACATTCCAATACGTTAGCTCACTTAAAAAATGAGTGGTCTGACACAAAATGATTTGTGTTCTATATTGTTCAAAATATCTACATGTAAATACCAGGGAATAAAACTATTATCTCTCTCTTGAGCTCACACACAAATGTCTTCAGTGCACAGCAAAATCAAATTCATTGGCCTTGCTTTTTCTAATACTTTTAGAGTGGACTGTATAAAAGGACAGAAGTTGAATGTAGAAGCTGAGCACAGGAAAGAATAGGAAGTCAAAGTAAAATGGCATAAATGTAAGTGGATAAAACATGCAATGATGGATTATAGATAGTAAGTATTCCAAACAGAATAAATAGAATAGAATACCAGTGCATAGGGTGGTGCAGGACAGTTTTTGTATTGCCTGTCCATCACAGGGCAGTCCTCCATTGAGAGGCGCAGGGTTAGTGCAGCTCCTGGTCCTTTTCTGAAAACCTCTTCCACAACGACTGCTACAGGCAGACCATTCTGTCCATGTCGACCAGCCGCCATTCACTGTGGTAACAGAGATTCACTTCATTAATATGGTGATTCATCCATTTGTTAATCATTTAACAGCCACCGTCTAATAGATAATACAGTATATAACTAAAGGTTTCCATGTACCTCTGTTCTAGTCCAGGTGCTATTATTTTGAACATCACCAGCTGATAAAGTGAGAATCAAATCTACTAATGTCTTCTTCAGTGAGATTGAAGACTGCAGCCAACTCCCTCAAGCCTCTCTTTCAAAGGGTGTATGAGAACCTATGGTGGCCAAACTTGAACATTAAAGCGTAAAAGACTCTCTCTACTGTCATTGTTTGGGTTCTTCATTCTGGGCTACTGTAGGAATATGACAAGGCTACAAGAAAGATGACCCACTTTTTATCCTCCACTCTAAATGGCACAGTCCATGTTAAAGAAAATAAAACAATTCAAAATTATATGTTATTATACCCTAATGAAAAAAGGTAGAGAACGACAGAAACGGTAGATCCCCCTTTAACCATACCCACTAGCCCTTTACAAAGAACTAACTGTAAACTGGTATTAATCTCATCTTAAAAATTATCAGCAAAACACTAAGATCCCTTTTACAGCTTAATGCTGAACAAAAAGTATATAAAGTAAAAAAAACATTGAACTCATTGAATCTTTATGAATACTTCAAGCAGTGAATGTGTTATAGATTGCCTGGGAAGAATAAAAAACATAATCCCTAATTATGCCATATGCGATTTTAATGTGTTTTTTTATTACCTTAACTCTTTATCCTAAAGAAGGTGTAATGTACCTGGAAGTTGGATTGAGGTTTAACGAAAACAGCTGGATTTTCCTGAACACTGAAAGTACACAGGCAGTCTGTATCTT
The DNA here is from genome assembly GCA_015106775.1 of Etroplus canarensis. Taxonomy (NCBI): domain Eukaryota; kingdom Metazoa; phylum Chordata; class Actinopteri; order Cichliformes; family Cichlidae; genus Etroplus; species Etroplus canarensis. The sequence goes on along the minus strand of VUQH01090054.1, from coordinate 5,029 downwards.
TTCAATTAGCCTGCAGCTACTGCAGCATGATTTTCCACCACTGTGTTTACATTCACTAATATTCTCACCTAAGGGCGCATCCCAACACAAATATGCATACACATTAAGTTGTATAGCCTGATAAACACCTGGTAAATTACAAATTATCAGGATGTTGGTAAATTACTTCACCTGGTGTAGAGAACAAAAGGAGAGAAACATGAGACAAGAGAGAGGAACTATTGCAAGCTGAATCCTCTAGTTGTGTTTTCATGTTCTTTTTGAATCTCTTCTCCTCCTTTGTCTCTTTGCCTCATATCTTTTGTTTGCACTTCTGTAAGATTCTTCAGTCTTTCATAATTAGACCTGGCTGTTTCTTCATTATTCTGCATTATTGTTTCTTTTATTTCTAGAGGAAAAAAATACAGCAGGGCAGTGCAGACAAAGATAATGGCAGATGAGACAGCCAGCAAGAGAAAAATCAGTTATAAAGTTTGAATGAGTCACAAGGACACCCAGAGAGAGAGAGAGAGAGAGAGAGCTGGCATTTGGAGGGGTGGAGTGGGCAGAAATTCCACTGCTGCATCTCAACAGCTCTGTCTCAGCCCAGTGGACAGTGCCCACTCCTTTCCTAACACCCAATTAGAAATGAATCATCAGAGAGAAAGCAACCAGTAAATTCAGGAGCAGACACTTTTGTCATCCATTTCCTTTGGTTTTTAGACTTTTTTTTCTTCTTTACTCAGTTGCTTTCGTCTACTGCTCTCCCCTGTCTCACCTTACTTCTTGCCCTCCCTCTATAGTTGCTTCATTTTTCCCCCTTACGTTCTTGTGTTTTTTCCACTACTATTTCACCTTGTCAACAGTGTCAGTCGGGCCCTAGTGGAGCCGAGAAGATTGAACCACAGATTGAACAATCTATTTTTGTAAGGATACATCAGTGTCAAACCACTCCATCTCTTGCTGTCTGTATTGAACAGGCACACATGCTCAGTTATTTTGATTGAAACACTCCTTCTGGTGAATGGAGTCAGTGTTATATTTGAGTGAAACATTGTGTGCGTGTGCGCGCGTGTGTGTGTGTATAGTATGTGAATGCTCTTCTATACGTTGTTTCTCATCAAAAATATTTCCTATGCTCATATGTCAGACTGGCATTTGGTAAAATGGAAAAAAGACAAAGCAAGATATATGAGGCATATCCCCCCCAAACACGCACTTTCTCCTCAGTTTTCACACCACACCAAAAGAGCTTTGAATGAAAAACACCAGAACAGAAGCAGAGCTATTTAAAGTTATTTTTTGTTGTTGTTTTTTACAGCCGTGTTACGCCATATGCTGCAGTATCCATTCAGAGCTGGGAATCTTGGCAGAAAGTGGGAACATGTGGAAAGCCCAAGTGTTCTAATTTATAAACTGATGGCATGATTGGAGGGTTTTAATTGGGTGATGTCAAGGGTGATGTGAGAATATCAAGACAACTACAAAGAGACAATGCTGGCATGGCAGTAGAGCTAATTTCATGTGGCAGATGGGGGCTGGCTTGGCTGATCAGAGTAGGTGTAACTGTAGGTAGCATTAAAAAAGGTGTCATGTCATTAGATTTCTAACATTAGACACAAACATTTTACAGCATTCGTGAAAATATATTAGCAAAAATCAGACTGATGACAACTTTAGGGGATGACATTTTCAGTGATACGCGTGTGTGTGTCCGCACACGCACGCAAACATGCACGCACACACAAAGACCTGTACAGACATAAGCGTGAATACTTACCATAAACAATAACAGTCGCTGTCGTGCTTCGTCTTTTGGCCACTATGTTTTTAGCCACACATGTGTAGTTGGCTGTGTCAGAGAGGCGTGCCTGTTTGATGATCAGGTTGTGGTCAATAGTGATATAGAAGTTTCTGTCCTCAGCTGGGTCAATTATTTCTTCATTCTTTAACCACTCCACCTGGGGGACAGTCAGAGGTTAAATGTGGTAAATATTGAGGCTTAAAGTCAAAAACTTTATCGCAATTCAACAATATAAACAAAAAAAATCATCAATTTAAGAAGTTACTTTTTGCAACCACACTGGACTGCTCCACCATAAGCAGTTCACCTAGGACAGTACATTTGGGGATAAAATAACAATATATATTTTTTTTTATTGGTATAATCTTGCTTCAGGAAAATTGGATGAAAAATATAAAACTCGGATGAAAAATATAGAAATGATGGAAGGATGTATAAAAGGATGCTGCTGTCATCTTTTTAATGGGTCTATGCAGAAAAGCTTTGAGGAAATGTCACATTCAATATTCAAAGTAAATAAATGACTAACTGAGGGACAGGAGGCTTTTTAGCAACTGCCAAGTCTGTCTTGTGATCTCTCACAGTTCATTCTGTAAGTTACTCATACCAGTCTCATGAATAACTCTTATAGATTACAGATTACAAATTTACAAGCAAATTAATGTACTTCATGAGGCAAGATTCAATGATAATAATGTAATCATGCATGATGAAACTCCAGGAAGTTGTTTATGCAGCAAGTTACAGGAATTACAGACTTGAAATCTGAAAAACCCTCACTTACAGTGGACCCTTAACTAGGTGGAACCCTAAGGTGGCAGTAAAGAAAAGGGAAACGCTCTGAACATATGCTTTCGCAAGGTACTTTGGGTGAAGGGTAGGACAGCGGGAAACTATTCTATTTACGAGCCTAATCACATTTCCCGAGTGCTGTATTTACTGGACCAAACCCTCATAAATTCAACCCGTCCAAGCTTTATGGCAGGCACATAAATGTCCAAAGTGTGTTGTTTAATTCATGTTGTTTAATTTCCTCCTCCCTTCACATTAGCAAATGGATATCTCAGATGCAGAAAAGAGGACATTCATTGTTTTTCTTCAGTTTACTGCCTGCTCATTCTTCACTGTTATTCTTCCCTCTCAGTTTTTCTACCTGCTTCTGTCTCTTACCATACTCTTTGGCCATGGGGGCACTGTAGCTCTGAATTCTCTATCTTAATTGAGATGCTGTTTGACCTTTCAGTTTCTATTACAACATGAGGTTTATATAGAGAAAAAGCCAAAGACAAACAAACAAACACGTTTTTTTTTTTACAGTGGTCAAAAAAAATAACCTTATCCTTGTACTGAAAAATAATAAAATAGTGCCCTCTTTTACAAGCAAAGGCAAATGTAATAAAAAAATTATGTTGTTAAATAAAACAGATTATTTGGACCTGTTTTTATTTTTGCCTGGGAAAATTAAATAACAGGTGCTGTGGTCACAGTGCGAATTATTTGACTTATTTATTTTTTCCATTTCATTACAATTATCAATTACAGCCTAACTTTTCTTTTAATTAACATAAAAATGTATGCAGGCTTATTTAAAGTTGAGCATTACCGAGAGAGATTAAAGAACCAGTCTTTGATGTGGATGGTGAATAAATAACCCACAGAACAGGGGATTTTAGAAAGTTAAATTAAAAAAGTGAAACCAGAGAATAGTGTTGTAAAAATTAAAAGCGTGACTTTGCGAGCTATGTGTGTCCTGTCTGTATTGTAATGAAAATCATTTAAGCCAGTTGGTGTTGTGGGTAGGGGCCAAAACCATCCCATTAAATGGTCCAAACTGTCCCACTTGCCACTCAAAGTTTGAATACTGAAGAAGTATTGAACTTTCATTGCATTGTGCACCAGAAAGAATTGTGGTCCAAGTCCACTAAGAATGGATCACATTGTGACAGTGGCAATTTCATGTGAGCTGCAGTTTTACAGCTGACAGACATCACCCATGCTTTGCCATACTACACTGAAATAAGGCAGTGAAGCCAAGGAATCCCACTGATTTGTTTCTTTAAATTAAGACAGCAGTGGTTTATCATGTTTTGTACAATAAATGAATGGGAGGTTTTTTACTGGTTTTTATGCAATGGTTTTGACTCTCTGACCCACCTGGTGTCATGGTCTGTGTTTTTGTAAGGTTTAGGTTATCTTTGTATTCTTATTTTTTAGGCTCTGCTCATGCTTTGCCTTTTGTTGTTTGGGTTTTTGTAAATGACAGTTTTGTATGCTTTTGAGATTTGATGACGGTCTCATGCATTCTTAGTTTTTAGCATTAGTTTTCGTCATTAGTTTCCTCTGTGTCTCCTTAGTCGTAGCCTCTTGTGTTCATGTCCTTCTGCTAAGTTCAGGCTTGTGTCTGCGTACTCAGTTCAGGTTGTTTCTCTCTTTCTGTTTTACTTTGGTAGCCATTTATGTCTCATGTCTTATGTTTAGTTTTACTTCCTCCCCTGTCTCGTTATCCTCTGATTGCTGTCACCTGTGCTCCTCACCCTCCTGTTCCCTGTTACTCATTAGTCTGAGTCTATTTATTCCTCTGCCTCTCTTTGGTTCATTGTCAAGTAGACCCTGTTCAGCGTGCGTGCGTGCGTTTTCCCTGTATGTCATGCCTTGTTTTGTATTCCCCTCACTGTGCCCCCTGCAATCCTACATACTGGGTCCTCAAACTCTGCCTGCCGTCACACTGAGATTATGAGACCTGGGATGAGACTTGATTGTGCTAATTTTAGTCATCATTCTACCTATTGACTAAAAGAAGTTTTAAACCCAGTAATTAACTAAGGCAAGATTAGCCATCATCAATTAGCCACCATCACTCCACCCAAACGCCCCCAATCCTCCCCTCTCATTCCCCATTAAACTTAATAAAATACACCATTAACCTACAAACAAATGTAAAATGAGTATCCTTATCACTGTATTACTAAAGTATTATCTAGTGCCACTTTAGATGCTCATAATAATGCTTATGATTAACTATTTGAAAAGGAATGCCCCTGTAGTGTAGTGGTTTACACATCTGCCTCATAAGCGAAAGGTCCCTGGTTCGGTTCTACTGTAGGTGGGGAACACAAGCCCTTCTCACCGTGGAGGGTTGCATCAGGAAGGGCATCCGGGTTAAAACCTAAGCCAAATTACCAGTGCAGATTATCTTGCTGTGGTGACTCCTTGGGGAAAATACAAAGAAGCAGCCAAAATTACATT
>VUQH01090053.1:36241-54040 GCA_015106775.1 Etroplus canarensis | reverse complement strand
AAATCTCCAATATATTTTGGTTTTATCATTAGTTTTCTAATAAATATGGTCAGAAATCATGTATCACATGATAATTTTAAAGTTTTTGGCAAAATCGTTTCATTTGCCCTTTAACTCTCCAGACAAATTCACTGTTTCACATCTACATCTTTTAGACCTCATGTTTTGATAAAGATTTACAGTCAGAGTCGGAGACACACCTATAGGACTCTTACTTATTATTAGATTATTAAAGAAAGTGGAACAAAGTGTGCTTGTTGCTGTATTAACTCCTCAACACACAGACTGACAATGGTCAAATAAGTCTGGTCCCGGACCGACAGCTGATCTGCACTGGCTGCTTGGAAAATCCTGCACATCAAGAGCTGCTGCCTCAGCATCACACCAGACCCGCTGACCCTTCAAAATGTCAGTGACAGCTCAAGCTCATTTTGACGATAATACAGACCAATACACAATAAATAAAACTGGATGTGTAAGTCAGAGAAGAGTCACAGACACAGCGGGAGAAGCGTGCCTCAGGAAGGCATTTTCCAAGTCAGCTACTAAAAGCGGTTTTAGCAGTCAGAACACATTAAGAGAGACTGAACAACTTGAATAAGTTTAGGGTTACATCCACAAAAACCAGAACAGCATTAAACTTCAGATCACAGTGCTAATTTCTCCTGATCATCCCTGTCAGATCCATGGAGGCCACGGGTAGCGGTTGCTGAGGGAAACTCAGGGAATGGACACTTCTAAGTGCTGTGAAATCCTATTAGGGTTTTCATATCTCTGGCCGCCTTTTTCCAGCTTTCTCAAATGCTTCAGCTGATTGCCTAAATCCAAAGCCAGTCTTAATCAAACCCACACCCTGACCTACACCCCTCTAAACAGCCCAGACCACTGAATCTGATATGTAAACGCAATGCGGGTGTACTGATACATGCACAACCAGCGATTGAACCAGAAGTTCAAAACTGATTTAGAGTGGAATACATGGAATTCAAGCTAATATTTATCTGTCATTTATGTGAAACCAGTTTAATGTTTGAACTACTTCACAATATTGTGGATTGAGAACAGGAGAAAAGCAATTATTTTATTAAAATCAAGTGATTAAGAACAAGACAAATCACTAGATTTAATAAGATAATATTTATCAAATGAAAAAAATCACAACAAAAAAAAAAATCACTTGGAAAAGAAGGATCAAGTCTGCTGGCAGGATGCATAAGGAGAGGGGATGGAGTGAGGAGGGCTAACCTCTGTTTCACAAAGTGGAGAGTGATGGAGGTCCAAACAGTGGAGACACAGGCCTGGTGGGGTTAACACAGTTAGTCAGCCTGCTGTATGTTCTCAGTCATGCTGACAGACATGAGTTAAAGAACTGGAGAACACAATGGGTGAATTATTTATGATATCCACACTCCGTGTCACAGCTTAGGACAAATACTCAGTACAGGTGTTAAAATACATAAGAGTTTGCTTGTCTGCTACAATGTAAATACATATACTGTGTTCACAGTAAAGCACACTTGTTAAACCATACTTTGTGTGAACCATTAAAACAAGTTTGACTTTGGGAAAAAAATTAGGTATGAATTAAAATATTACTCATTCATAAACCTGCTTATATGAAAAATGAGCACAACAAAACTCCAGCACCAAAGCTCACCTATTACTGCATGAGGTCTTTAATAATGATAAATATCAGCATCATTATGGCTGCCAGTGTTTTTATAGATCTTACCTGAAGGGGAGCTGGGAAAATAATTTTCAATGAATTTTATTGATTCCTGAGGCGGAATTTGAACACGTAGCAGAGGGTGAGAATATAAAAAAGAACTATAGTAAAGAACTCTTATTGCCTTTTCCATCAACTGGCTTAGATCACATTGAAGTTTTCAATAGGATCACAGGGAATCCACAGTGCTGTTTAGTTAAGGAATTCTTCAGCGTTTTGGGATTTACTTTCATTTCCTTTTTTCAGAGTTATATTGGTTCAAGAAGATCAATAAATGATGTCTCAGTGTCATCATCAGTAGCTAGTCAACTAAGCTCAGTGTAATGAGTAAATATGTCAAAACAGCTACCCTGACTCTTCCAAAACAAAGTCACTTTGCCTCCACCATTTCTTGGCTGCTTGTCAGTTTTACATGTTGCAGTTCAAACATATAATATGTGTGCTTTCTGGGTTTTTTCCCCCCCCTTTTTCTTTAATGTTGTTACATGCTTGTTTATGTATGTACAAAATCTGAAAAGTAATGAAATCTGAAATGCAAATCAAAAGGGAGCTATTCTCTCTCACAGAGTGGACTGCTCCTGAACTGCTCAAAACACCTTGCTTGTAGTCCAGACTTCTCCTGTGACTTGTCTATGTCACAATGCAACATTTGCATAATTTCTGCCCAGCGCCTTTTTTGGCACAACATCAAAGAATGAAGCCAGCCACTTTCATGGCGAGAGCTAAAGCAGCTTCTCTACCTCTAAAATATTTCAGCCACAAGTTAAGCTCAACCGGATTCTGAGGAACCAAACACCCAGTGGATTAGTTTCATTTCTGACAGAAGTTACCCCAAAGTTTTTGCATGCTGAACAACTAATGCGGCTAACAAGCCAGGAACCATGTCAAAATTGTGACAATACTTAGTAATTATAGAAACTTTATGACTGATATGAAACCAGTAAACAAAGACTGAGTGTGAGTTAGCGTATTTCTGCCTTATTTGCAGTCTTCTTAACTGTAGTCCAACCTAAACTCAGCTGGTGTTTCGTCAGCATTCTTGCTGACAGAATGGCACGAAAAATGTAGACCACGCATACTTAGAGGATGAAATGGTTCCAAGTTATTTCAGAAATGATAATGTCACTGCATGAAAGCACTGTGCTCTTTGTGAGGTAGCAACTTTTGTTAAAGTCTGTCCTTGTTTTGGGTCCAATTTTTGTTCAAATGCGTCAGTCCAAGTACATTTCACTCCTTATACTAAGGTAGGAAATCAAAATGTCCAACTATACCTACAATGCTGTTGGTGAAATATGACTTCTGTTTCTTGTTAGATTTTAAAATGATGATTTTTTTCTTCATGTTTTCATACCCCTGACTGCAAGAACAACCTTCTATTTGAAATAATTCATGCTGGAAAACAGGGTAAGTCATCCATGGCCACACCAACAGGACAAAGAACGTCATCCAGCTGTCAAATGCAAGACATACAGAGCACAACTGCATAACTTTGATGTAGTGTAGAGACAGATGTACTTACAGCTGGATGGTCCCTGCCAAGTGTCTTCTCCCTGATGGCCAGAGCATCATTCAGCAGGTTGGCTGCCTCCTTGTATTTGTTCTGATCCCTGAGAGACAGAACCAAACAAAGTCAGACTGAAATACAGAGGCAGAGGTGGGCACAGAGACGCACACAAAGAAAAGAAACAAACAATGCTGACAATTTCCACGAAGGAGCCACAGCCAATGCACCAGTTTACTGACAAGTCGACCCAGTCTCCCATTCCTTTAGAGGAACTGAATCAAAAGCTTCAGCTGGCTGTTCAATGGCTTAGATCTGTGCAAATGAAGAACACGGCAACAATCCTACACAGCACTTGTCCAGGTCTTAAGTATCATTCCTTTGTTCTTGCCTAGTTGGGCTGGGAGATTAACAGTCTCCCATTTCTGTTACTGTACTGTAAATCTTTGGTTGTATCTGGCTGTGTTTGGCTTCTTCTGACAAAGGCATCCAGCTCTCATTTGGAGGCCAGTCACACAAATCTTCAAGGATGCATGCCAAAGGTTGCAAGGGACATGCCACTGAGTTGTGAGTGTGACAAAAAGACAAGATGTGCTGTGTTCTGCACATGAAAACCAGGTTTGTGGGGAATCTAAAGGTCTATGATTGCCTCAAGGTTAGAAACATTCCCCTTCTGTGTTTTCCAAACACTGAGAAACATAATTCATTAAGACCTTGTAAAACAAATATTTCAAATGTCAAGGGAATTTATGAGCCAGTGTAGACTACAAAGAAAACTTCTCAGCAGAGGCCTTCATTAAATATGCCACATAACTGCAAACAACAAATTAAGGCATTCATATTTTACAGAGTAAAATAAAACCAGCAGCTTTCAAACAGAAAAACATCAGCTCTCATTAGAAACAATTATATTAATCATTCAGGACTGACATGTTGGATTACCTGTAAACAAGGGCTAAGATATTAAGCATTGTGGCCACATCTGGGTGGTCGTGTCCTGAAGTCTTTTCCAGGTCTTCCAGAGCCTGTTTGCAGAGGGGCACAGCCACCTCATACCTGCCCTGAGAGGCATACTGGATCACCAAGTTGTGGAGGGTCCTCAGACGAGCGGGGATCTCATAACCTCCCTGCTGAGCAGCAGCTGCTGCGGCGCTGCTGTGGGCTGGCTGGACTACAGACACAAAGTACAAAAAAAGAAAGTAAGAAAATTTGATATGAGGAAACACCCACAACTGCACGGGATTTGATTTACAAGTACAAACTGGAATTATACGTTTTACCCATTTTTGAGTTGTATGCCGGACCGTATGACATTTAAACGTGAAATGTAAAAGGACAAAAAAAAATAAATCACAAGTCAATCCTGCTGTGCTAGAGGGGCCTGGTTAGAGCTCAGCTGCAGGAGGGAGAAATAACAGCAGTAGGAACAGGGTTAAAACAGGTGTTTCCTGTTGGCTGACTACTCTCTCTAATCTGCAGTAGTGTGCTCAAACTCTGATGCTCCGGGAAGCCACTCCAGACCGGATTCAAAAAGAGTTGCATGTCTGCTTGCCTTGACGATTAGTAGTCAAGCTGTGCTGAAAAGAGACTGGATGCACTCCAACCAGTCGAGCAGTGAAAGCGTTCTTTGTGCTCTGGCTTTGTAAAATTAAACAGCTTTGACTGTATTTCACCTGCCTGCACACTGCTTTGTCCTTAGGTGAACCCCCGCTAGCAGACACTTCAATGGCAGAATCCATCAACATCAATGTAAAGTGAAAATAGGCTTGATTTTGGTTAAAGTCACGTATAATAGCTGAAATTAAAACAATTCCACAATAATTCAGCAATTAAAAATTAATTTAACTTTAATTCATTTAAATTAATTTCTTGATTAATCAATAATATGTTGTGAATATTATGGAAAAAGTAGTTTCACAATTTGTAAATGAGAACCGTGTAATTAACACCTTAAAAAGTGCGGGTTCAACTGAAACTGCAGTTAATTTGTCCAGTTCATGAGCGAGAACGCCAAAATCTTTACAATTTAATTGAGTCAGTGACTCTGGATGACAGAGTCAGCAGAAAGACTGGCTCTTAATAGAATTTAAAAGGAGTTTTTAATAGGAAATGATGCGGGAAAAGAAAACTGCTGATTTAAAATGGGCAGGTTATGTCACAGGCAGTGTTTCTTCTAAATTTAAAGATGCATTTGAAATCAGTGGATATGTGAGCTCATATAAATGGGTCAATACTGACTCTACAGCAAACAAATACTGGCTGGCTGTTGCCCTACAAACACGATTATTCACACATAAAGAATGCCCTCTTTCTTCTATCACGCATAACTAATGTGCTAATGTCCTGTGTGCGGCATTGAACAGGCTCAGAAGGACATGACTGGAATGCCTCTAATAATACATAGTCCATTTGTCTGTCTGCCTGCCTGACGATCTATATATGCAAGCGCCTAAGAATGCATGAATGTTAGTGAGAGGTTGGGAAACCACCTGATGGGGTTTCTTATTAAAGGCAGGCGGCTCTATATTTACTCTGAAGGAGAGCCAGTAAGGTTTGGTGTGGGAGCCGCCCACTGCAGTAATAACACTGACCACAGAGCAATGTCCGGACACCAAGTGATACCAGGTGTTCAGAGCCGCTGGCAAACAGCAGCCCGTTTCTGACTCCACTCACAGAAAAGTAACGTGCTGAGAGCACAACAGAAACGGTCAAAAACAGCAGACACATATTCAGTCAACTCACTCATCATCTTCACAACAACACGATCCGTTACCAGGAGCTAAGAGGTTTTTTAAAAAATTCCACACACACAAAATATGTAGTCACCACCGCAGCTAGATTTTGTGAATTATAAATGTATTAAATGATGACTAATAAAAACAACTAAAAACACTATTTTAATATCAAAACATGACAAAATGTTCCTGGTATGGAGGTAGGATGCCATTCATTTAATTATTATTATTATTTTCAGCTACAAGTGCATATGATATTGATACCAATTTGTGCCTATTCTTTATCAATCTCGACTGTGATTTTAATCTATCCATACCGCCATCGTCTTCCTCTCATCTACATTAGGGTCATGGGGGGGGTGCTAGAGCCTATCCCAGGTTGTACCATGGACAGGCTGCCACTCTATCATAGGGTAACACAGAGACAGACAACCATTCACGCTCACATTCACACCCAGACTTAGAATCACCAACTGACCTAACATGCATGTCTTTGGACTGTGGGAGGAAGCCAGAGTGAGAACATGGAAACTCCACACAGCGAGGCCCTAGCCAGGGTTCGAACCAGGAACCTTCTTACTGCCTCGTGATTTTAATATTTGTTCAAAGGCTTTTTGTCATATTTTGTAAACGTTTACATGATGCTCAGGGGAAAAATGCCACATGCAAGATTTTCTGTTACTACTTCTATAAACTTTAGTAAACTATAGCCTTCTACTCCCTTAACCCTAGTACTGCAGGACCTCAATATATTGATGTTCCAGATAAGTTTTGTGTACTGCCAGTTGTCTATATATTGATCACTTCCGGTGTTTTTACTCACTGCCGGTCGTCTAGCTGGCAGTACTAGGGTTAATGAACATCCTTGCTGGATGACAGAACTTGCTATAAAATGTGAAATGAAAGACGTACACATTTCTTTCTGACTTGACTGACAAAGGCAGGTGTTTTCAATGTTTATGAAATCTCTATTTAAGAGCCTGCCAGAGTAAGCCTACCAGATTTACACAAGTATCAGTTAACCAGGGGAGCATTTGTTAGACAAAAAAGAAAAAGGTCCCTGTGTTGCATCCTGGGAAGTGCAGAACGCTGCATTTTGGCAGGTTTGGGTCTGTCCCACACATTCATAGAAGTGCGGTGTTGAAATACGTTGCAAGTCGAGAAGCTCATTTAGTGTCTTAGCGTTAGTTAAGTGAGCAAAATGTAAATGTTAGCAGAGAAAAATAACTGCATAAGCCTCTGAGCGATTAAAAAGAAGGCAGAGTTGTCATCGCCATCATCTCCTTCCTGCTGACAGCAATTTACCAAAACCCCAAAGCTTTTCAGGCAGCCTGAATCAGCTTGGGAAGGAAAGGCATCTAATCTACTCCAGCTCTAACCCAGTATCCACCAAGCACACACAGAGCCTCAGGCAGCTCTGTTTCACACAGGGAGGATTAATGCCAATGGAAGAGGCATTCGAAGATGTGTTGCTTCTCCATAAACGCAGACCCTCCTCTCTTTTAGAATTCACTTCTCTCTCAGCTCTTTACCAACTCTGCATTTACTCTTAACACACCAATACTTCAAGCACATCAATAAAGTTGAGCCTGCTTACTATATAAATGCTTTTTTCTAACTTGCATTTGATGTCAAGAAGCAGAGACTGTTTCTTTGCTAAGCTCCAGACTTCCACACATCTGGTCCTTTTGTTCAGTCCTATTAAGTTTGTATATATGGTCATCAAATGTATCTACCTGACTGTATTTACTGTAAGCACTGATGTGGGCAGAAGTAAGAATATGTGTGTATACACAACATGTTTATGTATGGATGATGCAGGTGCATAGCTACTGAAAAACTATATGCTCTGTTCCATCTGTGTTGCATTTTTTTTAAATGCCACTGAACTGTTCCCACAATTCATTTCCTCTCTGCTTTATATTTACAGCTCATTCAAACGCATCTGTCACTGTTACACATATTGGTGATCTCACATATTTAGGTGATGAAAGGTAAATGCTAAATTTTTCTATTAGGAGTAAAATGTATAATTACTTGTTTATAGGCATAAACCCTCATTTCCCCAAATAATTAATTGCAGTGAGGAAAAAAAGATAAAAAAAAAAAAAAGAAATCGATACAGCATCGTATCACAATATTTTATGTCGCATTATTGTATTGATATAGGCATACCAAATGTCGACATCCTATTATAAAAATTGCAAACCCAAACTGAACATTTTTGTACCAGAATAATAAAAGCAATCGTTCTTTGAGTCCACCTACGTACTCCACATAGACCTTTAAATTCTTCAGCTGCCGAAAGGGCTGCAGAACTGTTCATAACACATGTAATATCACAGGTTTGCATTCAGTTAAGCTGGACGAGACTGTAATACAACGCTTCTTTTTTTGTCATTTATGACAGGTTTCGGTTACAGTGTTGATCTGCTTGACAATCTCAGTTCGCAGGAATAAAAATGACTGAAGCGAGAGAAACAGACTGAGAACTTCATCTGATTACATAAACAGATATTGACATAGTTTACCTTTGGGGACATAATTAGCAGTTATAAAGCTTAATATATCGCAGTATATTTATTTGCAATATTCAGCATATCACAAAATGTTTAAAATCACAATAATATCGTATCGCAAGTTCTTTTTGTTTGATCTTTTTGTTTTACAAAAAACAAAATCACTCAAAATGGAAATGTTCTCATGTACCCAATCTGCATGCAGCTTCAGGACCAACATGATATACACCCTTTACAATGACGTTACTATCTTAAGAAACCCAAAGAGAAATGTCACAGTTACATTAAGCACTATTAACCTTCAAAGCACATCTTCTATCAAGCTTTATGCCGTAGAAATTTGTTGTATGACGCTGTAGAAAAGAAAGGAGGTGGCTGGGGAGAGGAAAGTCTGAGCTTCTCTGCTTAAACAGCTGCCTCCACGACCCGGATCCCTGGAAAAGCGGTAGATGACGGAACAGAACTGTAGAAAGTTGTTCTTCTGCTACCTCTATTCGCTAACCAATACCTTAGCCTCAGCTAGTTGGCATTAAACTGTGACTCATCATAATTCATTTAGAAGTGCTCCTCAACACTATATGTGATGTTTTACCACACTACAAAAGAAGTAAGCTCTCCATCTAAAGGAATTTATTGTGAATGTGTTGGGGAAAACTCATACTCTAACACTAGACGTGCACTTGTGATTTATGACGTCCACAGCCGAATGTCAGTATGTCAATTTCACCTCACTACCGTCACAAAAAGAACACATTTTAGAAAAAGTGGGACTATATAACCTCACTGGCCTCCATCCAGGCTCAACTGGGTCCTGACTAATGGGCCTTTACAACCAACACAGCTTCACTGTCTGGCCTCATGAGCTATTGAAAGACCACCCCATCAAACACGGAGCCGAAGGCTGGTAATGAAGAGTGGGAGCAGTAAAAAACTGGGGCGTGCATGTTTTAGAGAGTGGTAACTCTACACAGAAAGAGGTGAAGAGAACACAGAATAGAAAAGCATTAACTAGCAGAGGGAACTCACCACCATATATTACATGATATATTCTGACTCTGGTGACATCCACTGACTAGACTTTGGTAGATTGCAGGAGTGCTGCTGATACAAAGATTTAAGTTCTGTTCCCAAAGGAGGTGTCAATTTTACTGCAGTAGCATCCATTGGGGAAAAACTGCACGTCTCAGCATTTAACTGCCAAGTTTAAATATCATGGAAGCTGCAATTTAAATCCTTAATTTTAATATACTTACATTGTTACAGCTCTTATTTTCTATAAGTGCTAAAGCATTTAGGACTAAAGAACATGACCATTAAATCTACATCCCAAGGCAAAAAACTACATTTCATATTGGGTCTAAGGACAAGGAATTGTATGAAAGTTTCTCAGAGTGGATGGAAGATTCGTCAGGTAGAACACTTACTGCCTGGGGCTTGGTCATCCTGGTCATCTGGGAAGAGATCATCCAAAGTCTCTTTACTAGAGTCTGAATCCTTCTCCTCCTGAGATGGGAAGGGAAAAAAGAGCAGGAAGAAGAGTGAAGAATGAGAGAGGACACAAAGTCAAAGGAGGTGAAATTATGTACGAAGTAACAGAAGAAAAATACTGCCAACTTATAAGAGAACTTATAAGCTGATGCACTTATGCTGCAGTCTGGGTCAAGTCATACATATTTTTTAAGTATATAAAATACTTGCGCTGGTTTATATTGATAACTCTCATTCATATCTGCTGTTGATAAGGGGCTGGGGTGGGAAATTACAAATCAAGCCAAACATATCAAAGGAACGCAGCTAATGAGATCTGGTGTGTCCAATGTCATGTTAAGATGGTCACGCACATTTTACAGGAGGCCATTAAAACATATTCTTAACACCTGCGCACTCACAGAGGGGGACAGGTCCTCATCATACTTCTTCAGCTGGTTCATGAACTCCAGGTGCTTCTTCTCCTCCTCCAGCTGAGCCACGCTCTGCTCGCTCTTCTGGAGTTTCTGCTGTGTTCCGGCGAGCTCGTCCCTCAGCCATTTGTTCTCCTGGCAGAGCCGTCGTACCTGAGTTCTCAGCTTTTGCTTCTCAGACTCAACTGAGCTCAGGTGGTTCGACAGCGCCATCATCACCTAAGTAACAAGGAGGGGTTATCCTGCAGCTACAGCAATCACATAGACCTTTTTATACCCCCAGTTAGATCTTGTGCTCCCATGGCAATACTCAGACTAATTGGTGTAGTTGAAGACCACCTGGTTTGAATGATTACACCAAAGCCATGTATAAGGTAGGTACTAAAACTACCAGGGGGGAGATGTCTTCCCCCTCCAGAACTAAATATGTGTCCACTAATGTTACGGTGAGGCACTTTGGGTAAAATCATACAGTCTAACGTGAAAGGCTGGGAGGGCTGTAATTAGATGAGGGGTTTCCAGCTCAGAGCAGGAAAATTACACTTTACCACAACTCCAAGCAAAAAGCTGGAGGTAGAAATCTCAGTCTACATTGTTTTCATGCAGTGCAATGTATATTTATTAGGCAAAGCCTGCTGGGAGATGGAGATGAGAGGCTAAAGCATCGACAATGAATCATCAGTGACTCAGTCATTGTTTGCAAAGTGAACAGTGATGCAAGCAAATCTTTTGCATTTTTCACATCTTTAAACTTTCTTTGTGTTCTTCTCCCCCCCTTCAATCAGTCAAACCAGCATTAAAATTAAAGGCCAGAGAGAAACATTCCTCTGCATGCAGTGTAAGAACTTATCTAATTCACAGTGGAGTTTGTGTTCATTTTGTTGGCATGGCCTTATGTGCCATAGCACATATAGCATGGAAAGATGCAGTTGATTTTTGAGTAGCGCACATGAGCAGCATTTTTATATATATTTTTTGTTGCTCCACTGATTGTGATATTAGTCATCCAGGTAAAAACCACCTGCTGTCCTGAGTGTGTGATGAGTAGCTACGCAGCTGTTCAGCAGATTAATATAAATGTAGCATCAGTGCAAGATAATGTACAGTTTGCAAACATTGATGGTTCTTTAACTTAATTAGGGACTTTTAAAAATGTGTAATATCTGACAAATAGCTTGCCTTTTGATTTTTGTTTTGTCAAAAGACATGTAGCTTAAAGGACTCATTGCTATTCAAGATCTAAACACATACTTGAGCCTCGCTGAGCCCCAGATCCAGCATCTCCAGGGACTTCCGGATCATGTGTGACTTCTCCTCCACCAGGACGCCCTCCTCATCCTGCTTCAGGCAGCGCAGCGTGCCCAGCAGGCCCTCCAGGATGGAGTGGTGCTCTTGTTTCAGGGCCTCCAGCCCTTGAATCACCTGCTTGGTCCGGGAGATGATCTCATCCTGGGACAGCTTCTCCCCAGGGTCCTCCTCCTCCTTCACACACACCATGGTGGACATGTCCTCACGCATCCTGCAGGGGAAAGAAGTTCAATATCACAATGATGCATTACTCTATTTCACAGCAGCAAAAGTATCTTCAAGTAATGCGGTTTTATACAGTATAAAGATTAGCTGAAATTCAAAATCAAGATATTCTCCATAAATTTACATCAGTATAAAAAGGCTGTAAAACATTGTCTTAGACATCCTTATAAAACATAAGATTACTAACATCGGGGTCTACAAAATGCAAGCAGGAAAAGAATTTTCTAAATACTAAAAGCAGCTTGCTGTCATCTAAAGATAGTATCTGCTTGTCTTATGACTGTGACAGATGTTTAACCTGGCAGGAAAAGACAAAGAGCAAACGTGGGGATTCACCAGAAGGGTGACACATCGATTAAAGAACAAACAAGCAACCTTTCATTTTTTCAAAGTTACAATCCTCTGACCTTTCCTGGCCCCTTGACCAAACTATCACCCTTTTATTTCCTTGTCTGCAAGTGATTCATCTCCTTTTAAAATCAAAACTCTCTTGCAAGTGAGAAGCAACACTGGTATAAACAAAAGGTTAGACCGTGTTTCTCTAACTGGACGGTTCTTGGTTTAGGGGTCTATGCAGTTCAGGTTGAGAGAATTACTAAGAAATGTTAATGCTCCCCCCTCTCCACACTCAAGGTGCCTTTGAACGAGGCGCTGACTGAAGCACCTGCTCTAAAAAAGCTCAGTACAGTGGGAGAGCAGCAGCAACAGCAGCATGGTGTCGTAGTAGAAAAAGCAGGATAAACAAAGATTAAATGCAGCATAGCACTTGTAAAGTGCTCTAAAAACTGAGAAGCCAGTTTTTATTAAAGCCAAGCTGCTTTAATAAAAAGAGAGACTGTGGTGGTGCTGTGAAAAAGTTTAAACCAAACCAAAGATGTTTAACCTGCACCCTGCTGACAGTAAAATCCAAATCTGAGGTTTGTGAGCAGTGTTTAGTTTGTAGATAGCAAAAGATACAAGGTAACACTCAGAAAATCTGTGAATAACTAATAAAGATTTTAGGGTGCACAACAACTCACTTTTACCATTTTAAACCAATGCTGGTTCTCACATTATCTAGTCAGCCAGAAGTCTACTTTAATACGACCCAAATAAAATAAAACAACTATAAATGTGCCATCTTATAAAGTTTAAACATGCAGAAATAATCAGCTTCTTGATGCAGCTATACTGCAGTCAATACTGACTATAGCAGGTAAAAGGGATTCTTTTCTTAAGAATATATATTACAAAAAAATGCTGGTTAATATCAGTTCTCCTGATCTTGTCGCTCCGCACACTCCATCCTGACTTTCTTTGACACGCACATACACACACACACACACACACACACAAATTTGCTTAAGAGGATTATGACTGAGCGCTTCGGCAGCACTTGTAGCAAGCTGCCTAATAAATCTCTGCGAGCACACAAAACTGAAATGGCACCGTCTCTCGGCTCAACAATTACAGAAACTCCGAAATTACAGTATTTTTCCAGTGAAAAACACAGAAAAGAAACTCGTGGGTGTGACTGCCCTAACATTTGTCGTATCCTCAATGGTGCAATGCCACAGTGAGTTGAACGCAGCGTGCCCACCTCGATACAAAAGCTGCTGTGGTGTCAGGAGGAGACAGCGGACTTGTCCTGAGCTGCCTCAGATTTCACATTTCACTTGGAGCGCAGAAGAGAAAACAATAAGCGGAGAAACGCCGTGAGCAGATGAGACAAGACGGAGGAAGGGCAGCAGCCCTGATCGCTCCATGTGACTCAGCAACCGGTCTGCAGCCTATCAGCTGAGCAGGAAGCAGGAAGCTGACGCTGTGCAAAGGAGGAGGTGGAAAAGAGCAGCTCCAGGCAAACAGGACTGTGCAAGATGGGGTGCATTTTAGTGAAATGAACTTGGCAACTACAGACAATATGAACTTAAAAAAAAAGCTTTTAAAACTTATGAGCAAGATGCATGTAAACAACATTTGGGATTTATTCTTGTTATATTAATACACTAATACTACTATATATTATACTTATTAAAAAAAACAGTGTTTCATACAGAAAATTAATTAGAAACATCTTTAACTGTGATTATTTCCACTGATTGTTTAAATCATTTTAAAGGACAAAAGTGTCAGACCTGTAGAAATGGAATATTTCTGGACAGCTGGTTGGACTAAAAAAAGCTATTTGAATATTCAAACATGGGTTGCGGGAAATTACGAACATTTCCCACTATATTCACATTTATTACTCAAGACCAGGGCTACTAGCAAAAGTTATTTTACTATGAATAAATCTGATGAATATAGCTCAATTATTCATTTTGTAAAAAGAATTGTCCATTCATTCATTTTCTGCCACTAACTTGGGCCTGGGTCACAGAGGATGCCCAGACCTCTCGCTCTGGATACAGAGGAGTCCCGAGGGTTATCACCTCTCCAGCACGTTCTGGGTTTGCCCCAGGGAGTGCCCCTGGTTAGACATGCCAGAAAAACCTCACCTAGGAGGCATTCACGAGGCGTCCTGGCAGATGTTCGAACCACCTCAACTGGTTTCTTTTCGGGAGGAGCAGCGGCTCTATTCTGAGCGCCTCCCAAAAGACCAATCTCCTTGCAGCATCTCTAACAGCGAGCCTACTTTCCCAAAGAAAGCTCGTTTCCACCACTTTTATCCGCAATCTCATTCTTTGAGCGGTTCTGAAAGTAAGCCATGGAATCGGTAACAAAGGCACAGAAGTGTGTGTTGTGCAAAGCCCAGTGGGAATAAGCTTGACTTATTGCCTGCAGTGTAAACCAAGATCTCGCTGAGGTTGCGCCAACAGCCTGCACCAATGGACCAATTACTCCATACTCCCCAAGTATCCTGCATAGGACACCTCAAGAGAAGGAGTCCACAAAACACATGGGTGGGCAAACTCCCTCACACCCTCAAGTATTCTAAGGTAACACACTCAAATAGCTTTTCCAGCCAAAGATACACAGGTGCCATCATAAATGAAAAAAGTAAGCAACTAAGCTCCACATTTTGATGTTTGAGCTACGCTATATCTGGCATTAAAGCTTGAAAGAAGTTTTCTTACTTAGCAACACAGCAGGTCAGTGTTTATGTACTGGAAACTCAAACCAGAAGGAACAGAGGCAACAACTAGCACTGCAGGCTATGTAATACAGAAGTGAGAGTGACAGCACAAGCCTTTTTGCCTGTTCTGATCCTACAGTTTTTTTTTATTTCTGGCATCAGATGAGTCCCCGCACACAAAGCACCACAGGAGTACGGCAGAGGAAACTATTTTTGAAGTTCACTTTTGAAATGTAAATAGCTTGCCTGGAGCGCAGCACCCGGGGATGCTGCACCTCTTTATATAAGCATGCCAGGCAGTGATATGAGGTGATGGGGACGCTGTAGACAAATGTGGTGGTGGGTAGAGTATAAATGATGGGGGTGGGTCGTGTTTGGGGCTGAAGGAGAAGCTGAACAGTGAACACTTGCAGATTTTTATGCATGAGGATGAAGCTGGCGGCAAAAGAGCAGCACTCGAAGAACAATCTTAGTCAGCAAAGTGTGGGCAGTCATTAGAATATGAGAGCTATTTCACAGAAAGGAGCCTCTAAAAGTGCAATTTAATTTTACTGAAACATAACTTTAGAGGTACAATGTGTTTGTTTGATTGCTTAATACATGATTTAAATAATGTAACACTTGTTCTACTTGTATCCCATCAATGAAAAAACTGCATTTAGAGTTCAAAAAGTCCTACCAGTTTGTCTGGTATAAAGAGCTTAAAGAACTGGATAGGGTAGTTAACAACATCGGCTAATCTGTTTTTAAAGGTGGAAAACAAAGGAAAGCACAACCTAGAGATGGACAAATTACAGCAAGACTGTCCTACCCAGTCTGAATACATTTAACAGCTCTGAGCAGAAGCAGTCATTTACAGTCAAATGCCAAGTTTCATCTTTATTCCCCTCTTAGCTCTGTTTTGGCTTTTTTGCTGTTAAATGTTTCGCTTTTTCATCATGTGAGTTTGACTTCCCTGCTAAAAAGGTCACACATTTTTTGCTAGCTGCCTGCTGTGGACAAACACAACCGTGGACAGTGAGATGACAGTCACTCTTCATCAGGATCAGTGACCCTTTTTACACGTGTTCAGAATATGATATTATAAAATACTGATTACAGGTGCTGTAAAATCATCACAGGTCTATGTATACACTCACTGGCCACTTCATTAGGCACCTTAATTCATTGAGGTATGTAGACACGGTCAAGGTGACCCGCTGAAGTACAAACCTAGCATCAGAGTGGGGAAGAAAGGCAATTTAAGTGAATTTGAATGTAGCATTGTTGTTGGTGCCAGATGGGCTGGTTGGAGTATTTCACAAACTGCTGATCTACTGGGATTTTCCTGCACAGCCATTTCTAAGGATTATAGAGAATGGTCTGAAAAAGACTAAATATCCAGTGAGCTGTAGCTGTCTAGGCAATATGCCTTGTTGATGCCAGAGGTCGGAGAAGAATGGCCAGACTGCTTTGAGCTGACAGGAAGGTAACAGCAACTCAAATAACCACTCGTTACAACCAAGGCATGCAGAAGAGCATCTCTGAATGCAAAACACACCACACATTGAAGCAGATGAGCTACAGGAGCAAAAGACCATTGCAAGTGCCACTCCCGTCAGCTAAGAGAACTGAAGCTACAATTCACACAGGCTCACCAAAACTGGACAAAATAAGGCTGGAAAAAACTTGATTCTTGCTGTGACATTTGGATGGTACATTTAGAATTTGGCCTAAACAACCTGAAAGCATGATCCATTCTACTGTTCAGGCTGATGGGGGTGGTATAATGGTGTGGGGGATATTTTCTTGGTACACTTTGGGCTTGTTAGTACCAACTAAACATTGTTTAAATTCCACAGCCTACCTGAGTATTCTTGCTGATTCTTCTGATAGTGTATTTTCCTGGTGGAAGCAGCTAACAATAACAGAATAGAATAGAACAGAATAGAATAATTATGCTCAAATGGCCTCCAGACTCACTAAATCTCAATCTAATAGCTCCCTTGGAATGTGGTGGAATGGTAGATTCATATAATGAATGTGCAGCTGAAAAATTCTACAGAGACTGTGTGATGCTATCATGTCAGTCTGGCCCAGAATTCCTGGGGAATGTTTCCAGCACCTTTTCAAATCTATGGCATTAAGACTTAAGGTAGCTCTGAAAGCATAAGTGGGTGTAACCTGGTACTAGCACAGTGTATCTAATGAAGTGGCCAATGAGTGTATAATGTGCTGTTTCTTCTGCATTTCATATGACCACCACGCTTCACTCTCACTTCGCTTTACAGTGTTGCAAATGCTGTGACAACATTAGTGGCCAGCTCAAACACAGGAAATGACAAGCACGATTGGTATGAACAATGAACAGATTTGGTCCTTCGCGCAGATTATGACAACACTGAGTGTCAAATTTTAAATTAAACCAAAAGAGAAAACTGAAGTGGCCAAAAAACTTACTGTGAATCAACTTGCTGCACTCTAGCATGCTAAACTATGTGTCATCTCCCAGGCTCACTTCTGTTAAGCACTCCAATGACAAGAGAACCAAATTATTTTTCCATGAGCAAGCCTTGAGCAAGAGAATAAATTTATCATTCAAATCACTGATGCAGTTTAAGATGCTCTGATCCACAGAGACAGCAGTGGCACTGCTTCCCACTGCAGCACCCTGAAGGATAAAAGATACTGAGAGACACTCACTGGTTTTAATATATGACTCCCCACAGTTTATGCCTCAAATTTTAGGACTGCGATATCAGAACTCAATTGAGCTTTGAGACATTAGACTGCAACAGTTCATCCTGGATTCCACAATAGTCCTGCCAGTATTTATGTGTGAACATTTGT